>JARFOC010000496.1:22727-36870 GCA_031763485.1 Osmoderma eremita
AAAAGCGTTTGGTAGATAATGAGAACATCCAAATAGATGTGCTAGGGTATTTTACTGCATATCCCAATGCCTCATTGTGAGATTGTCAAAGACATTTGGCAATACCTAGCAGAACAATTGGGAGGATACTGAAAAAGTTTGATTGGAAACCTTATTCTTACCACAGTGTTCAATATCTAGAACCGGATGATTTCAATCGACGGATTGAATTTTGCGAATGGTTTTCAATAAAGTGTCAAGAAGATCCACATTTTACGAAGACAAACTTTCAGCATTCAACTAGTAATGGTATAAATTTGAATACACTCATACGCTTCCACTGATGCGCTACTGCAACTTGTGTCACCCGGCTTACGAGAATGTCCTAACTCTATTCATTGCTCAAAAAAACAAGATTTCTACCTATAGCCGGGGCACGTGCGTTCAAAAGGTAAAGTATATAAAAAATATTAAAAAAATAAATATATATATATGCCTCTGAGATCACACAACACGTCTGATTGTATAGTTCCAGGTATTCCTCACGTACAGACAGCTGTTTCGGACTTAGTCCTCATCAGTGCACGTCGGAGGAATGCTTGTCGCTCGTTCCGCCATGAATCCGCGGCTGGGCGCTAGATGTCTCGGGATTTTCCTTAAAGACATGTGCTAACGTTTGGTTAACGATACGGAGTATTGATGGAGCGACAGGCATTCCTCCGACGTGTACTGATGAGGACTAAGCCAGTCCGAAACAGCTGTCTGTACGTGAGGAATGCCTGGAACTATACAATAAGACGTGTTGTGTGATCTCAGAGGTATATTTATATATTTTTTTAAATATATTTTTTATTACTTCATCTATTCATTGCTGCCTAAAAAACTTTCTGACGGTAGTGTACATATGAGAACAGTGTTATTTAGTAACGTTTCATTTAGCAATATACTTTAATAGAAACACCAGTAGCTGCTATTATTATTCCCAATGACTTCTTGCATCCTGGATATCGGGTTTTATCAACGTAGTAAAAAATTAATTATGTATTTATACTATTCTATTTCACCGCTTAGTGTGTAGGTTGTTTCTGTGGTTTTAACGAGCGTTTGTCATTGTTTTCTGGATTTAAATAAATCTTTCTTGATACTTTGTATTACTTTTCAAAGAGTATTTATTATTAAACGATATAAACGATTATTCTTATAGCAATTTTAGCCAAAAGTATTAAGCACATTGTAAAAATGTCAATATTTATTCAAATCACTTAATTACTGGTACGAATTTATGGCATGGCGTACTATTGTTCTTATTTACATACACCGTATTATTTCAATTTATCTGCTCACAATAAAAAAAGGATGATATTTTTATGGGGTACTCATTTTTTTTGGCCAAGGCTGTATCTTGCTAATGTTTTTCTGAATATACAATGTTACACAGCCTAGACTAGAGAGTAACATGATTCGCCCACAGAGATGAGAGTGAAGGGGGGGGGGGGGCGAACACAGTTAGAGCCACACAGCGATTATTGGTTTTATTCTAGTCATTCTAATCCATATAAATCATCATTCACATTCCCAAATAGTCCCCAAATATTGCATGTGTTGCTTTACTTCTTTGTCACTAATTGCCGTAGAAATTATCGAGTCACAATAAAGTGTGATTGTGAAAAGAATTTTGTATCTGCCCTTAATAGTATGCAAAATAGAGACATTAATAATGTAAAATGGATAATAACCAAAATTAACATTTACTCTTAATAATGTCAAAATTCAAGAAATAATAAAATTAAATATGATTCTGAATAAACGAAAAAAGGGCTGAATTTTCTTGATCCAAAATTAAAATAGTAAAATCAAAAAGTTGACTCAAATATTGTCAACAATTGCACTATACTTCATTCACGTTAAGAATATGGTAGTGGGCGCTGTGATCTGCATACGTGTCACAGGAGGAATAAGGGTATACCCGGAAATAACGGCAAATTCAAATTTATTTCGATACAAACGGCTGATTAAAATAATAGATAATTATCATTTATGGAGAATGTGAGGTTATGATAAACTATATTGGATAACCCTATTTGATTATTTTTCTTATGCGGACACCACGTGTTCTTTTCTTAAGCGCATTGTTTGTATAGTGACGTGTTCTTCGTCATCTCGGTTCAATACTTATTCTTCAGCCATATTAAAACAGTATAACACCATGTCCCTATGATAATTCTCAATAAACACCTTTTTGTACGTACACTATATAGACATTAAATTATTAAGTACTGCAATAATCGAGTTCTGACAAATTTTGGAGAAGATATTAAAAATACATGTAATAAAACGGAAAACACAGGCAATAGTAACAACAAATTGATGAAAGCAGTGGAATCAGAGTGAAATGCGACGACGTTAATTTGACAAATGACATTCCAGTAACAGAAAAAAGTGGTTATCAGCGATATTTCATTTTATCCAACATAAATTCATTGCGCTAAATTATATCCTTTTGCCTGCGTAAATCTGTCGCAAATTTCAGCCAATCATAAGCCTAGATATTTTCTCCTATCTTGTCCAACGCGTATTCTTGAAATGAATGACTACACTATGTGCAGGACACAATAAAAAACGGACCAAGGATATTATTCTCAAATATTTTATTTAACTTTTGCAATAAATTTAATCTATTACTATTAAGTGTATTATCACATGAGACTGTGTAATACTGTATAACATGGTATGAATTTAGTTTTTAAATTAAATGAGATAGTGGGAGGTGTGCGAGAAAATTATTTTTCGCATGCAAATGAGGCGCCATTATCAAGTTGTTTTTTTCCCCAGAAGACGCGAAAATGACGTCAATATCGTTTAATTTTTCCGTCATTTGGAGCCCGTTAAACCTCGTTGAACTCGAAACCCATCCAACTATATAGATGTAAATGCGTTGCGAATCTGCACAGGTCATATTTCTACTACCCATATGCGTAACACGTAAATTGTGTTATTACTGTTTAGTATTAGATAATCTCCGGGGTTAATATGATAATAGCGTAAATATTTACGGCAGTTTCGTAATGTCTTTGTCGTGTATCTTTCGATATCATGTTCGTTATCAGTGCCTGTGTACCTAGTAGTTTTGTTTCCATATGAGGTGTGTCTGTTTAGTTTGGTGTAATATAAAATAGATGGCAATATACAATCTATATGGATAACTTAAATGAAGTAAGCAAAAGACTTGTCATCAAAATAACAAACTACATTAATATACATTTGATTACACACAGGGATAATCGATTATTACTTTCCGATCTTTGCCACAAGTGGCAGTAGAAGAAAGAACAACTTAATTGCTTGATCATACACAGTTGGAAAAGTTGAAAAAACCGTCGTAGTTGCCAATACAATATATGTATGTGGCGGGGACTCTGGCTACGCTATACTTGACGCGGCGAACAGATGCATACGCAAGCGAGCGGGCAGCGCTAATCGCAGATAGCAGTAATTTGGCACGCGTACATTTATGATGTTTACCCGTCGAGAGCGCACTAACTACTGCGGGATTTCCAACGACTGCGATCTGTACAATTTGGCAACGTTATAGCAATAATACATTGAAATCGGCATCCAAGATCTTGATAAGGAAAAAGAATTGAAAATGATACGAAGACAGTATCCATAACATTCTTTCTTTTCGTTATTAATTAATTAGTCTTTCATTTGAGTTCTAGGCAATTTTTTCACTAGCTTTGCATACAGTAAGTGCAAAACCAATACGTCAACGCCTTTGGGCATCAATTTAAATTGAAATCTAACGATAAAACAATTTTAATTATCGACATACGACCCTTTAACAGTTACACACTTATAGTCCATTCGTTGTAAGAATATTGTTAGAAATCAGCAATCATCTCGACTTATGATTGCTTAAAATTAGTGACAGATTTATGCAGGCAACAAAATTTTAAATGTCCGCTAAAGAAAATAATCCAATAGAGTTACATATAGTTTATGATAACTTTACATTTTCCATAAATGATAATTATATGGTTGTCATCATGTTGACATTTAAGTTTTCAAATTTCTGTATTACCATTTATTACATTTTTTGTGTGTTATACAGATAGTGATTTCAGCGCCTTCTACTGTATTCTTAATATGAACTGATCGGAGTACGCAATTTTATGTCTAGGTTGATCTCATTTTGGCCCCTGCATACATACAGTGTCGGAGTTAAGCAATTGCACCCTCGTATAGAACTCATTCATAATTACCAAGGACTGCTAAAAACAGTAGACGATTTAATGTAGAGATTTCAAAATAAAGATACCAGAATGTGTAAAAACAACTCAAAATTTATTTATATAAGAATATTGGGAATATCAATAATAAATAACCGTTCGTTTATTAACAATAGCGTGACAAAAGTTAAGCAACCATACAAAAATTAATATTTAGTAGCATAACCGCTGTTTTTTATTACTGCTGCGCACCGTCGTGGCATTGATTCTATAAGGTTCTGTATTGTACATTGAGGAATTTCTGTCCATGCTTGGACAAGGGCTGAAAATAATTCGTTTTTATTTGAATGCTTATCGTTGTTTCTAATTAGTCGATTAAGGATTTTCCAAAGGTTCTCAATTGGGTTCAAGTCCGGTGACTGTGAAGGCTAATTGAGAACTGAAACGTTATCACCCCATCACACTGCCACCCCCATGTTTTACACTTGTGTTATAATATTTGGGATCAAGTCTTTTGTTAACAGGGCGTCTTACGCGTCACATACCATAAGAATCTACCAGATTAAATTTAGATTCGTCACTAAATAACACGGTATTCCATTTTTGAACAGTCCAGTCAAATGATCTCTTGCAAAATTAAGTCGGTTTATTCGTTACTTCTTAGTTAATAAAGGTTTTTTGCTGGGCGTCTACTGTATAGACCTTTTTCTACTAAACGGCGCTGAATTGTTCGGGAACTAATTTGCAGCGCTAGTTCAGCTTTTATTTTAGTTGCTGGCAGAAATGGATTACTTTGGCATTGTCGTGTAATTAAAATATCTTCTTTGGTAGTGCTTCGTGGGCGTCCTGAACGTACTGGCCCAACTTTCCCCCCTTTCGGTATATCGTTTGATGACACGTGGTACAACTGATTTACAGATGTCAAACAGCTTACTAATAACGCGTTGAGCTTCTCCTTTCTGATGCATTTTCACAATTTGTAATTATAAATCGTTGCTATACACTTTTCGTGACATATTGAACAAATGCGTTGTGTGACTTCACCGTACAGCACAACAGCCAATAAAACACTAAATGCTATAAGATTAAATCCCCTACAATCAAATGTGTAAAGATCACAGAACTAAGGACTTCCCTGGCGTTGCATAGTAAAAGTTGCTTAACTTTTGTCGCGCTATTGTTAATGAACGAACCGTTATTTATTATTGATATTCCCAATATTCTTATATAAATACATTTTGAGTTGTTTTTCAACGTTTTGATATCTTTATTTTCAAATTCCTACATTAAATCATCTACTGCTTTTAACAGTGTTTGATAATTATGAATAAGTTCTATACGAGGGTGTAGTTGCTTAACTTATGTCCGACACTGTGTATATTTCACGCCATGCCTTCTCAGCATTTTGTGTAAACACACATTGTTTAATAATTCGAATACGCAAATAAATATATTTTACAACTATCCTTATCTCTTCCACGAAGGCCTAATAACAAACTCTTCCGAACTGTCCATTTTATTTTGCTTAAATACTGTATTTATTCTGTTTTTACATATTTTGAGTTACGATATGTTGTCTTATTAGTCATATAAAATTTCGTGTTAAAACGATTAAATGATTCACATACATTAAAATTTTCTTATAATTTTGCACGAATTAATGGAGCAACCCTCGTATCTCATTCTGAGTAAAGTATGTAATTGCATTTTAGAGCGTAAATATTTGTAGGTATTAATTTAACTATCGCATAACTCGAGCAGATAAGAATTTCTCAAAATGTAAGTCACAAGATATCGGACGAGCGTGCGTGTTTTTATCTCTATCGCGCTTTAACCATTGTTATAATGCGCCACACTCTGACTACGCTGATAAAGTCGGAATAATACTTGGTTAGTTATTCCAATTTGTTTCTTTCGTTGTTACAGTTGAACGCGGGCGCAACTTCGCGGCATGGAGGAGAAGAAATCGCTTCGCCAGGCCGGTTCTAAAGTGTCCCAGATCGCGAACATCTTCCAGAGTAAACAGCCGATCAGGGAGGAGATCCTGGTGCCGGTGATGAAGACGTCGAAACCGTCGCGCGATAAGAACGAGATGGATTCGCCGAGCGTGACCGTAATGCGGACGGAATCGCACGTGACGCGCTTCAACAATGCCCGGGCCCTCTTCGAGAAGCTGGGCGAGGAGAATCGGAGTCGCGGCGATCGCATGGTACCTCTGCAATCCACGAAGAGCGCCTCTAATATACTGGATCTCAGGTCGCGTAGTAGTTCCGCGAATAGCGAGACCAGGGACACAAAGTCCCACGACGGTTCCAGATCCCCATCGCCTAATCGCAACCAACTCGATAAGTTTACAAGTAACAGTGTGCCGGTGTTGAATGCCAACGTCGCCAACGTCAAGGCGAACGGTTTTAATAATACGGGCGGTCAAGTGCCGGACAATTCACTCAACGACAGTGTCGCGGTGAAGTTGAACGGAAACGACATCGTTGTGAAGTGCGCGCCTTCCGAAGATCGGACTAATAACATCGCGAACAAACCGATGGTGATGAAGAAGCCGGAGAAACCAGAGCGGAAGTTCAACAGTAAAGAACTGATCGAGAAACAGCGGAATTGGACGTCGCATTTCACGAAGACCCGAAGCAGCAGGTACCACAGCGATCCCAGTAAGACCGACGTCAAATTGGCCGTGAGCAATGGAAGTAAGGAAAGCGCCGGTGACAATAAAATTAGTTCCACCTCGCGCAGCGCTTCTTTCAACAACAAAATCCGCAGTCCTCCAATATCACCACCGCCACCCCCAGACGTTACAAGAAGAACCAACGTTGTGCGTAGGGAAAGACCTGCGTCGGTTATTCCAACGACCACGCCCACGAAGAAAGATTTAACATCTCTTACCTCCCCGCCGAAATCCGTCACCAGTCCAACCAGACGAGAGAAAACAGCGAGCTTGATTTTCAACAAAGAAGACACTTCAACGCAAAGGGTGATAGCGAGCAACACCTACAGAGTAACGAAACCGCATTTCAAACGTGACGCGAAAGATAATCATAAGGATAACAAGGAGAACGAATGCGAGAGCAAAGACAATAAGATCGATTACGTCGATTCCCCGACGAAATCCACGTCCAGGTCCTCTAGTCAAGACAGTCTCCTCCAACCGGCGGTTACAAATGCGGTGTGCAGCAACAAATCTGTTTCCGAGGAGAAGGAAGCGAGCAGGGAGAATCTGTCTGCCACCTCGGGCAGTTTATCGTCCCTAAGTCCGCCGAGTAGTCCCAGTAGGGTCAAAACTGAAAATGAGAAACAAGAACACGAACGTAACGAGAAATCCGATATACAACAAGGTATTTATGATGTTTCAAAATGATTATTATTAGGTATGTAATTTTAACAATCTGTTCAGTAATATCGTGTTTTGATAACGGGCGAAATCAAAATTAATTACTGATTATATTAAATCTCCCGTGTTTGGTGCTTAATATTGCTTTATTTATTGTTTTATTACTATTGAATCTGAAAAACACTTTGAAGATTTCCTATTTCTAATTTTAGCATCAAGATAAAATATGTTCCTAAATATAATAAGGCAAAGTTTTGATGGTAATTTCCGTAATCATGGTTTATTTTCTTTGGAAGTGGCAAATATATTTTGAGCACATAGTTTTAATTGCTCAAATATCTTGGATAATTTCTCAAAGTTCCTCACATCCTCGATTAAATTGATTCAAAGATCGTCTGCGGATGTGAAGCTAGGTTTTAACATTTCCACTACTTTTATGCTAATTTCTATATATTATTTATTTTCACCTTCAAAGACTCAATTACTTGGTATGTTGTGTAAATATTGTGCAGGTGTAACATTAACGATAAAAAAGGAGAACTTCCACACAGACACAAATAGTGAAATGTAAATAAATATCGCTCCTACACATGTTTTTATACTTTTACATTATACGTATCATGTAGCTTCGTTCCAACCCTAGATTTTCGTATGGTACGTATACGATACATTGTTACACGTATCTGATATGCGCATGCGTTAAATATCTTCTGCTTGCTACAATAAACAAATTTGTGGAAATCGGAATGGATTTCAAATCGTTCTTTTTACACTCAAGCTTCTTTTATCTTAAATGGAGTGGTGAGGTTACTTCAATCGAGTTCCTCGGTCCACTTAACTGGAACGTGCCGATTTCATTCGACGTATTTTGTATTTTGTACCCCTTAACTTTGGGGATTACCATAATTGTGGTACTTGCCGATCACATTCGGAATTTTTGGGGATAAATCCACACCAACCAGCTAGTGGAACGTGGTTTGCCGAGCCGAATAGTGGTCGATTTCTTCCACCAGAAACCGGTTCACCTGGATTGAGGCACGAACCCATCAAACAGGTCGGATTTATCCATTTATTTGTCAATTGGCACACATCGTTGAATTTGTTTAAATATATATATATATATATATATATATATATATTTGATTCTTTACTGGTAAACTACTTAACTTAAATTAAATAATTTAATGGCCTTCAGCCACATTGTACCCTGGTGTTGAGTGATCACCCATCTATTTGTTTACGGTTACAAAGGGCTTCACCCGGACAAACCTGTCATTGCTAGCTTCAACCTACATAACCTCGTAGCTTTTTATTTGTCTTTTCTTACGCTTATCAAGTATGTCAATACACATATCAGTTATACACCGAAGTTTGTACTACTTAATGAATTTTGTAAGAAATATCTAACCCGGACGATATTAATCCCCGTTCTTCCGTACGTGGAATCTCGGGGTAAGAACAATTTTTAACGAAAGTGACGCCAACTCTTTAACCCAGCCGTCTCCACTAAGCTGGCCGGAGCAACCCCGAGTAGGGTGGGTATCGAATAAGGGTTTCAATTGTAATTTGTGGCGTCATTGGTCCTGGTTGCCGTTTGTGGCACGTCAGATAACTTTGGTTTTTTGTGAATCCGCATCGCGACAAACTACAGGCACCAAAACACCGTCGCCGCCATTTTTTGCTTAAGAAATGTTCCCTGTTTCCAAAACGACGTTGTAAATCATATTATACATAACCTTATCCATGACTGCGTTCACAAATACGCGAACAAGTCACGTTCAAACGGTACAACAAAAATTTCCTATTGTAATAGATCATTACATCACTCAATGGATTTTTAAAATAATGTAATGTAAATGTACCTAAAGTTGGAACGAACCTTGTATGGATCGATGTATGTAGGAGTCCACTAGCGCAAGTGTTGTTACATTCTCAAGGATGTTTCCTTTACTGTGTTTACTTTTTCTGCACGCATATCAACCGGTAAAAGGAAACAGGTTGGGGAAACTGTAAACACGTATGTAATTCGTCTATAAAACAAAGATTTTACCATATACAGCAGTGTCTTTATTGTAAACAATTAATAGGTTAGATTTTGTAAGCGTTCAAACATTAAATTGCATATTGCATTGCATATTACAATTCCATATAAAATTTTTGCCATTAAGTTTTAATATCTATTAAATTTTTTCGTTGCATCACTTTTTTGAACTTTCCCATAACATCCGAGTATCTACAAATAAATTTACTCGCTTACTGTTCCATTTTATTATGATTACTACCACCAAATCTTAGATAAACTGACAGTAGTATGTCCTGACGAGCCTTACTATAGATTGTCTCAACCTCTGAATGCAGTACACAGCTTATGAGAACCCGATACACGGTTGCCAAATCGTCAAATCAGCTGTACATGATTACTTCCGGTTCCATTATTTGAGTTTATGACAGTTAAAATGCATATGTTAAAGTATGTGACATCAGATACGAAAAGGGAGCTACAAAAACGTAATAGCTGGTCAATGCAGCATATGCGGAGCTAGAAGCACTTATAATAGTTATCTCCCATATTTTTCTAACGGAATTTCTGGAAAATAGTAAAATATTAAAAAAAACATAATTTTTTATTTAAGAATTAGTGAATAAGCCTAAAATTTTATTATTACTCAACATTTAACGTAATTTACATTACGAACATTTATTTAGGGTTTGCACAGGAACAAATCCATTATCATCATCGTCAAGGATAAAAGCTTGTCGACTATTTTGAATAGAAGTGTCTGTCCAAGTTTTATTTAGTGCATGCCCTGTATTAACCTATGATTCATCGATATATATTATAGTTCGACCTGAAATAATATATAATTACAGGCATATCAAATAGCAAGAACTAAATTGCTCTTCGATAAATCTTCTTCCCTAAATTTCTTGATCTCTCGTAAGTATTTGCGCCTCCTCTGAATAATGCCATCTCGTTCGATGAGTATACTTTTTCGTCCTACTTTTTTAAAATTCGAAACCCAGATTGTGTAACAATCTGTGTAAAGTTGTTCGACTGAAGTTAGGGAGATCATTATCAGCTTTGACAAGAATTAATGTAGGTGGCATATTCTGTATAAAAAAACTATGTACTTTACGTCGATTAGGTGCTTGCGTGTTCTCATCATAAGTTTGTAATCGGTCATTTAGTTGTATGCCTTTTCTTTTCTGGGGTTTTTTTGGACTTGATAATGAACCAGTTTGTTGCTCCTGTTTTATATTATATATTGTACACTCTGAGCAACCCAAAGCTTTACTTGCTTCTTGAACGGCAGCACTCACATTCATAGTTTTATTAAAATAATTTAAAACATTTGCGATCATACACTTCTCCTTAAGGCTAAATTTTTCTCCCTTACGCGGTTTTCTCCCTACAGGCTTCATTAATAGCGTTAATGACAGCAACCAAGGATAGTAAGAGACGCACAGTTGCTATTATATCAAATACTGCATTTTGAGGTTGAAATGATCTATAGACGTAAGAGGAGATTTGGTGGAAGTATGACGTAATATGACCGGACAATACATATAGTATTCCATCGTTTTCACTAACGATATCAGCAGAGGTTTCAATAATGTATGGGAATATAGTGGGACGTAGAAACCTAAAACCCCGGAACAATAACTACAACATACACAACGACAAAGAAAATTCTTTAAATTCGTGGATTTCTTATAATATATTACGTTGGTACAACCAGTGATAACAATCTACGCCAAAAATAGAAATGATAAACGGATATTATCTCACGATTAGTTTTGTTTTTTGAGTGTTCCTATTCCTATACTTTGGTCGAGATATGATTATAAACGGCGTTAAATCTTGCATCTGAGATCTAGTCTCAGTTTTTTTTTTGAAGGGCTGTTACATCTATGAGATTGTTGATGCTGATGTAATTCGTTTTGAAATTATTATTAGGTGATTGTAGTGGCAAATTTCATTGTTTCACGTAAGATTAAGATTATATTGCTTATTTTAGGAACCCTGCACATATTCTTTCTAGAAGTAGATTTTAATCAATGCTGCAATTATGAAAACTATGGTTATATTTTTTTTCTAAGGTTTTTCTCGTAAACTATTGTTTACTGATTATCTGTTTTCACCATTTACATCAACAAATTGCTACAAATTCTTGTAAGCCGTCTTTCGGTGTTGGCTGCTCCAAGAGTTTTAACTTCCACCAAAGAAAAAGCTTCACTTCTCACGTTTTCATACATTTAGAAGAAGTAATAGAGCAAGAATATGGCATGATACATACGTCTTCTTCTATACAATGTTTTATTGTGAAAAGGTGTACTTTTGTTCATATACTTACTATATTTATGTAAGAAGGTATTAGAATTTCTAGGACCTACCTAATTATTAGTATTACGGAGATTAGTCGTACTTACAACTTCGGACATATCTTGGGATCTAGCCTATGTAGCTATCTGATAAGTCAAGATAGGACAAGATAGATTCTCAAAATCCACGACCTTTTCGGCGCAAAGTTACGAGAATACACCATGTGCTCCCGGTTAGCCATAACCCCAATATGCATATCTTAGGTGACATAGCGAACGAACTTCACAACTTCTCGTTTTTTTCCTTTTATTTGATAACCATCCACGAACATATGACAAAAAGGGACACAGGGAGTATCATGTATGGTATAGTAACAGAAACCAAATTAGTTGAGATGCAATTTTCTAGCGCCAAATGCTCTTCTTTCGAAATATTTTCATTTAATATAAGTAGGAATATTCCGCCCGGTTCGGTTTGTATGCCTCTTGATGGCTGGTAAAATGTTTATAATTAACCAATAATATGTGGAGTTTTCTTAACAGAAGCAGGTGCTGTTGTTTTGGGTAGGCAGTAGCTAAGATGGTAGTGCTTGGTGCGACTTTGTATAGCTTGCGTGCTGTTAGAGAGACACGACGCCCCACGAATTAGCACTATCTGCGCTACTGCCCACCCGAAACTTCAGTACCAGCCGCCACTGAACGGAAGATGCAAATAGTTTCTTGTTCGAAAGTACAGATACATCAGGGCATCTAAATACATGTAATTGTCTTACAGACATGGCCATTGGTGTAAAACTTGCAACTTAAAAGCCTGCATCTGAAATACACCATTATAACTTGTGGGTGTTCTGTCCTAATGCTTGGTACAAAGAGGAAAGAGGCCAGAAATACTACCTCTAAGTGTTCTATGGAATACACTTTCTGACTGTTCTGAAGTATGTTTAAGTGAATGGTTGAAATTATTACAAATCGTGATCTATTGATTTTTAAAAAGAAGGTTTCGAATATTCAAATAAACAGAATGGCCGAAAACGTTTTGCAATTAAACTAATCTCTGTGGCACGTGACAGAATTCCGCAGAAATTGTAGGCGCAATTTTAAAAGTTCTGAAGAAAACATAAAACAGAAATTTATGAAAAGATACGAACGCCTTTTCACTTATTTGCTAGATCCTATTGGAAGTAAAAATAAATACTCGTTGGCAACTCAAGAAAAAGGAAGTTTTAGAAATAATTTGCAAATATTAATCTGCTACATGATTATTACCATTTGTCATTAAGTTGGAAGCTAAATCGTAACCATTTCACGAAAGAATATTTTCGCAAGAAATATTACAAAATGTGAATATAATACAATAGTGGGCATCTCAGAATAATGTTCCAGAAATTAATCAGGAATTGGATAACATCGTTCCAATTTTCTATGCAAATGGTGCTTCTGCGGATGTCAAATGAACTTCTCCCTCATATGGGCTTAGCTAGTCCATTCAGAATTGAAATTTAATTGGTAATCTCTGTTAGGACGCAGATGACATTACTGTGATCGTTTCGGGCGACGATAGAACCGATCTCTCCCGGTATGGTGGCGCATGTGCCAGGACAACGTTCGGGTGGTGTAATGACTGAACACATCAAAAACTTCAGTAATGACCTTCCATCCAGGTAGATATCCCATAGATAGATCACCCTTGGTGCTGTTGGGAACTAAGTCACTGCCGGTGGTGTGTGAGACACAATTTCGTGGCTGCAGAATCGATAATCGGTTGATAATCACGTGTCTCAATTATGTTCACAGCTATGCTCAGTTTCATATGTCGTGTGTAGAAGTGTTGTATATGAAGTATTGTCTGCCTGGATGGATTATCGACGTTTTATCATGCCAATGTTTCGTCCAGACTACAGTATGATGTTAATTTTTGGATTGTTGGACTTCAGTTTTCGCGCTGTTTCATTCTATAAAAAAAGAATTGTTCTCATTAAATAGATTAGATCCTTGCCGTCCAGTACTGAGGAAATATGGTATTTTGTCTTTGCCATCCCTTTCTGTTTACGAATGTGCCCTTAAACATAAGAACCTATTTGCTTGCAATAGTCAATTTAATACCACGTATAATACCAGAAACACAAATGACTGCGCTGTACCTTCGCATAGACCCGCACTCTATGAAAGAAATCCTAGATATATGTATGTGAGTTAAGGCATCCGCACACGGGTCGACTGGCACTCGAAGTGACTGCGACTCGAACTCGGCGCAATTCTGACTGCCAAT
>JARFOC010000496.1:74128-90868 GCA_031763485.1 Osmoderma eremita
ATATATATATATATAGACATACATATATATATATATATATATACATACATATATATATACATACATACATATATATATATATATATATATATACATACATATATATATATACATATACATATAGGTATAACCCTATGGTATTCACCCGCGGCTCTTCTGTGTCGTTAAGACACGGGGTAAGAGCTAATTCAACAGAAGTGGCGCCAATATATTTATATACTTTTCCAATTAATTCGAATGACTTCTGGTGTATAATCTAATATATTAATATTAAGTAGTAAAAGAAAATGTGTAAATAAGTAACAACAACAAATGAGGAGTTCAATTACTCTTGACAAGATAACAAGCTTGTCGGGGTGAAGCCCATTTGAAGCCGGAAGATAATTAGTTGGGTGATCACTCAAGGTTTATTTACAAACAGTTACACATGAGACTGAGGGCGATACAAATATTCAATTTAAATACGTCAAGTATAAAGAAACAAAATGATCTACTAAAGTTAACCGTAGGTCATATGGGGTATATAACAGTGGAAATAATTTGGATTAATCCAACCTTATTGGTGCTCGGGGTTATTGCCTCGATATTCTATTCCGAACTGGTAACCGGTGGGGTTGTAACCAATAGCTGAGATCGGCGCTGCGCTTTCCAGCCCTTCAGTCCATGGTTCGAAGCAGCCGGGTTCAATTATAGGTTAAATCCAAATCCCCAAAACCACAACGGCAATTAAAAATCAATAATAGAGCCGCAAAATCAAAAGGGGTACCAAAAGAAGCCCTGGATGGTAGGCGGCTTCACGTGCTCGAAGTGTCGAGTTTATTACTCCGCGATTATCTTACGCGATGCTCTCAAATCGAGCTAAATACTATCGCTAATTCTTATCCCAATATTTTAGGGGCGGCTTTCCCATGGATATTTCAAACAATTTCAATTTCCAAAACCAATATTCCGCACAATTTAGCCAATAGTTGTGACCTCAACAACAGCGAGTTTATAAAAAAGCGAATCTTACATGGCACACTGCTAACTAGGCATGACTCTAGATTTTATCGATTTTTGATGGTCAGATAGCCGATCGCTATCGACCGCCGCGTCTAAGCTAACTGCCGCTAGATGGCCTCGCTACCCCAATTCACACGAATAAATATTTTATTTACAAAACTTTGCGTAAAATGAAATCGGTACGTTACAAACTATTTCTTCTGTTAAAAGAGAACGCTGTTGATTTACCCTTAGAAACACTTCCTGTCTTCGAAAGCATTCAGTGATTCGATAAACATGGCGTACAAATATTGTCAATTATTTCAGCATCAGGAAATTAGGCAGAAAATTGCCCGACAAAGGTGGTACATGATGTTTCCCGCTACTTCCAGCCCTCCTGTTCAATTTCGCTCACCATTTCGGAAATAGGCCTCTAAAGTAAATTTCTTTTGGTCTATGGAAAACGGCAACCTATAATGTAATTTTTTTATAAAAATATTATACATGAATGTTAGATTTTTTAAAATAAATATTAAATCAAAGGAGTCCTCAGAAAGACTGTTGTAAAGATAATGAAATATGCAGATATATACAAAAATTATAAAATAAATACAACTGACGGGGACAGTGGCAAACACAAGCTAATTTCTAGGGGTTTTCTAAATCATCATCGCGGAAAGTAGATTTTATTATGATAATCAATCAATCTCACTGCATTATAGCTTGTTCCAAAAATACAGAGACGAATATTGGAACATCCCACTCTGATAGTGAAGCAGCACCAACTTAAGCTGCACCAATGAGAATTCACTATCAAAGTGATACGTTTAGAGATGCGTTTCTGTGTTTTTGGAACAAGATATAGTCAGTATGATCAAGTGCTCGCAATGTCTGCCTGTATAGCAGAAGCTGACATATATGAATTACGTAGGATACAATTTTATCTGGAGATTCTCTAGAAAGTCGCAAGAAATGAAGCTTCTGTGACTCTAATAAACATTTGTTGAGATAAATGATTGTACTAAATTTCATCAATGCTTCCTTCTTGCAGAAATTTTTTTTCATCTTTTCTGACATTTTTAAAAGTTTAGAATGTCCTATTTTTGGTTTTCAAAGATAATATAATCTCAGCAAAATTGTAGCAATAAAATTAATGAGGGTTATAAAAACCACACAAAATCACGTGGGGTTGCGCTTATCAATAAATATATCATGCAACGTAGTTTTAACGAAATTAAATTTTTTTGTAACAACGTCCTGAAATATCGCAAAATACATGTCGCAACTGTATTCCTCTTTATTGCGATTAATATTTCTCGATATTATTTTTCCAGGTTCGGCAAATAGTAGCGTGTCCGATGATGCGGGTAGCCCGTCGGCACACAATGACAGCGTCTTCGATCACGACTTGCATGATAGCAACGACATAGAATCCCTAAGGATACTCCTCCAAGAGGTGAGTCTATCATTCTGCGGCGGCAGGTAAAAGTTTGAGTACCCTGGGTGTTTTTTTTTCTTTTTCTGTGTGTGACGTGTGTTTGGTATGTGAATTACTTGCATAATAATTCTTTGCTAGTTTCTGTATGTCTTTGTGTTTATTGTGCAGAGCCAACGAAAACTTAATCTTTCCGAGCTAGACGTAGCGCGACTTAAAACCAAGGTAAGTTACGTTATTTGTAATATGACAGTACATATATCATTTATTTTTTTACCTTTGAAGATGGTGTTTCTTTTTAAACTGTCATTTTATGTATACTCAAATCGTTCAAGGATATATCTAGAGGGGTGTAAAAATAAGTATGTTTTATTTTTTATTAAAAATAGTTATTTATGCTACTTATGCTTTTTACTAATCATATTACCAATTAAAAAAAAATCCTGGAACATATAATGGAAGAAATAAGAATATAAAAGTAAATATTTTGTATCATTATTGTTTTAAAATTTTCTTAATGTTATTATAAACCATCTTATTCGTTGAAATTACAGTTTTTTTATATTAAATACAAGACACGCGTTGATGTTCCAGCACCATCTGTATGCGATTTCTAGAAATATTTTCAAGTTTCAATAATAAAAATAGAAGGTATTTGAAAGATAAAATTGCTAAATGAAAATTTTGAGTGTCGGTTTTAAGAATTGAAACTTGCATTATTAGGAATTGTTTATGTATGCGGGGCGTTCAAATTTAAAGGTTTTTTTGATTTATTGGTAAAAAAATTAAAAAATATTTTATTTTCCTGCATAGTTGTCCCCTTTTTTGCACATTTTACCCAACTAGTTCGCTTTACGCACGAGGGCATTATCGTTGAGACGCTGCCCTCCTAAAACCTTTCTTGGTCGTCCAAACATGTGAAAATCCCACTGCATATGGTTGGGATTGTATGGTGGGTGATCTCCCAGGACGTTTCCACTAATTGCCGTATGGGACCGATTACTGTCGTGTAGCGACGGGTTGTCCTCATCTTTTGCTTCAATAGGCGACTTTTACTCTATCCAAGTGAGAGCAGTAATGAGCTGCATTAACTGTTATCGGCTCGTGGAGGCTATACAGCAAAAGAACGCCTTTCGAATGTCAGAAAACCGTCGCGAGAACTTTCCCCGCTGACAACCGAGTCTTGGCTTTCACTGGGACGGCCTCCTTGTTTTCGCTATTTCTTGCTCGCCTGCTTACTCTCGGAACTGTAATACTAAACCTAACTCTCGTCACATGTCACGATGGGACTAAAAAAGGGAATCCCTCGGTCTGATGATGAGTGAGAAGCAGTTGGAAGATGTCAAGGTGAAGGTTTTTTTTGTTTATCTGTATGAAGACGCGGTACTCAACTAAACCGAGCTCATTAAGTATGATCGAATGGATACTCCCAACGCTGATGTTTACCTCAGACGCTATTTCAGCGGCGGTTATTCGCCGCAATAAGGTCAAACTATTCTCACAATCTTCGCAAACTTTTGCCCGCAACGCCAAAAATTGAATGACTGCGTTGCGCAACACACTAAGGTACTTTGTTCTCGCTCATCTTTGTTATTGCCAACTCTCGCCTCCCATAACCTCGTCCTACAGTTCCACCAGTACCAAAATCAACCGTGCCTCTTCTAAGACCGCCCGCCTTAAATTCTCGTTTAAATTTGAACTCCTCTCGTATATGGTATTATTTTAAACACGTTCCCTTTAACCGTATTGTACATAGTGCAGTACATAGTGACATGCCTAATAAAATATAATAACTTCAACTTTACAACTTCTTTTACAACTATATTCCATGTTTGATAAGGTTAATGACACTTGCAATTGATATGAGGGCTCTTTCAATTAAGTTCGAAAGGAACTCTTGGGAAATATACATATAATGAACGAATTAAAGTAAAATGGTAAAGATAATCAAAACATAGTATGCGTCAGGGGTGAACATTAAAATACACCCAATATTTGTGTCGTTAGATTGACTTAAACTGCTATCTAAATAAAATTTTAAATATAACGTCAGATCATTTTTTCTGTAATAGCAATAAAAATATTCAGTAATCAATTGAGTAATGTAATATGTTGATAATGGGAGAGGCAAGAATGGGGTATTCCTGATTGCTAAAATCTACGAGCAGCAGATATGCAGAATTGGGGCACAACAAAATTGGCAATCATGTGGGAGAAAACCTATTGGGAATGAATGACCATATGAAATCACTGATCGGAAAAGCATACAGGGACAAGCTCGGGAAGCTAATCTGGTTTACAGGCGGGTTAAAGACCGAGCTTGGATCTGGAGCTGGGGTATATAGTGAGATGGGGGATACAAAAATCACACACAGTGGTGAATGTTCCACTAGGAACATTCACCACTGTGGTACAAGCAGAGAGCTATATTGCATTGCCCAATAGAAAACAATAAAAGAGCTGATACTAATAAGCGGATCTATATTGCAACGGATAGTCAGGCGACATTTAGGGCACTATGGAACCCTAAAGTGACATCAAGACTGGCTTCGGAATGCATACAGGAACTGAATGTGCTCGCGGAACGCAATAAAGTTACTTTGTTGTGGGTGTCTGGGCATTCGAGAATCCTAAGCAATGAAGACGCCGATGAGCTAGCGAAGATAGGATCACTATCTTCATACGTGGGCCCAGAACCTGCCCTGGGAGTGTCTAAAAATACAGTGCGAGGGCAGATACGAAAGTAGCTACAAGAACAACATAAAGAATACTGGGAAAATACAACCAGGCAAGTCATGGCAAAACCTTTATCAAGGAGTCATCAGTAAAGAAGGCTGACGAACTACTAAATCTTAGTACAGTACTGGGTAATAGGTCTCCTGGCAGGACATTGCACACTTAAAGATCACCTACAGAAAACGGGTTGAAAATGAGGACCCAAGCTGCAGATTGTGTGAAGAGGCAATAGAGACCGCATACCACATCATCTTATGTGAATGTAAGGCCTTGGACCCTTGAAGACACGTAATCTTTGACAAACCAAAAATTAACCCAGAAGACTATACAGAGCTACCGGCCAAGGACCTGTACAGATTGGTACAGGGCACAAGGATCTGGGAATGGGTGGTCTAAGGTATGGGTACAAAAATGAGAAATAATAACACAAAGTCAATGGGCTGAAGTGTTTCCAGAAACTTATGTCAGACTGCTCCCATAAGGAAAACAAAATATGTGATGGTTTGGATTTTTAAAACGGACGCTCGAAATTTGTTTTTAGCAACAATGTGCAGTCAAACTCCGGTTTTAACGGCTCCCTTTGAAACTATTATTTAATGGAAGAATTGCATGTTTGTTTGTTTACCCCATCAATAATTGTAAATATATTTTTTTGTGTCTCTAAATTCGTACATTTTCATAATTAGATAATTGATACTTTATTTGTACTTACTCATACCATCTATCTCTTTCAGTTAATGGAGCAGAATGGCATGAAATCGGATGAGAGCGAGAAACTAGAGCAAGCGAATCAAAAACTTAAAGAGACTGAACGTAACTTAAACACGTCCAGAAAGGAGATCGTCACATATCAAAACATGCTGGAACAATCCCAGAACCAGTACCTATCCTTAGAGAAGAAGTACAACCGTGCCAAGCAATTAGTCAGGGAATTCCAGCAGAGGGAACTCGACATGATCCACAGGGAGGATTTCTATCAGCAACTCCTGCAAGAGAAGGATACCGAATACAACGCCCTGGTGAAAAATTTAAAAGACCGCATCATAGCGTTGGAACAGGATTTGTTGGATACGCAAAGGAAAGCGGGGGTTCCCATCGGATTACCGTACGACAGTATAACTTTGAAACAATTGACGCCGCAAATGACGAGGCGGCAACCGCCCAAACCTATTTTAGAAGCGCTAGATACGGATTTTTCCGACACTGAAGTATCGGACGTGAGCCCTTGTGACGAAGATAAGACTGCTACCGTCGAAAGGAAACTGCCGATCAAAGAAGAATTAGACAGCGCCGTTCCTCCGCACGAATTATTAGACATCTCGGCCAGTAAGAGTAAAGCCGAACTTGCCAACCGAGGCGCTTTAGCGAATAGACAATTACCGAGTAGTAAAAAAGGTTCCTTAAGTAATAGTAGTTCAGATTGTGGCCTGGATGAAAGTTACAACTCAGGGGATGAGCTCAGCGAACCCGCCAACGTACAGCACGAACAACAGAAGAATTCGTTAGTTAGGCCTTCCTCTTTAAACACATCTACACATTACAGTCAATATACATCACAGCAAGTGCAGTACGGTACGCAAAACGCGCCGCAGTACAGTTCACAAACGACCTCACAGTATGGCGGACAGAACACACAGTATTCAACACATTCCTCGTATTCTGGTCAAAGTCAGTCTACGAACGTAATATACGCTAGAGTTCAAAAAGATTCGAGTCTGGGGCAACAAGGTAGTCCAGACCCTTGGGGTGGAAATAAACCTATTAATATGGGTATGGGTCCACCAGCTTCGCTAGCTGAACAACTAAAGCAAGTATGTACGCGTTTTTACACATTTTGTTGCATTCTTAGTTATAGCGACCATACAGATTTAGCGGATATTTCGCGTGTATAATGTATTGTTGATCTGTATTTTCGTTATTACCCAGCAACTTTTACATAAAGACCTCATTTTTGTTTCGCACTCGTATATAGCTGCGGCGAGTTTCATTTTTATTTGCTTGTAACTTCAATCGCTGCATTTACATTTGAAAATATATTTGAGAGATATATTAAGCAATATTCCCTAAAAATTTTGAGCAGATTCAGCACATACATAAAAACAATAATGGAACTACAGCAGTTAAAGTTGCTATAATATTATCCGTATTTTTATTTCCAATTTTTAATACTCCGAAATATTTTCTAGGTCCTTGCAGAGAGAGAAAAACGCATGGGAAACGAAAGCGTTACTAGTTCCACGGACGAATTAAGCGATAAATCAAAACAGAATACTGCTCAAAATTTATTAGAAGAAATTAGGCAAGCAGTAAGCGAAGCAAATTCTAGAGGTTGGTAATTCACGTGTTCATCCTTCTATTTTTGTTGTCATTGTCCAGCAGACCTGAACCACTTCATGCCTGACACTTTTTTATTATTGAAAATTATTACATATTTCTTATTATTCTTTGGTAATTAATGTTGATTTTATTATTCGGTTATAATAAAATTTTGAACAATGCGCAATAGATTGGAAATTTAAGTAATACAAGGTAGTGGGTGCCATACACTCTCGGGGGACGTTGGAACTTGAGTAACCTGTCCCAGTTCTTAATTTTCCTCGTCTTGTTGCAAGAATAAATTTGCCTAACTTTAGGAAGATTATTTACTATATTTTATTGCAGTGCTACATTCTTGGAAATTTATTCCTTCCACAAGTCTATAATTCCTTTCGTACTCACTGTATCCTTTATTGGATGATTTTCATTTTGTGTGTGCCAATTGAAGGAATCTCTCTGCTAGAGAAGGTTGAGACATAGCTTAGTTTCATCTTATCTGTATTGGCTACGGAAACTATCTTTCGTTTGTTTACCTTAACCTACCTTTAAAGTACTTACGGCACAACAAATTGTTATCACACAAATAACAGAATTTTTTGTATAAATTTACATCGAAGTGAGTGTAAATTGCTTCCGCAAATTATCGTATCCTAACATAAATGTTTCAGCTTCCGAAGTCTGCAATTAATTTTTAAAATTTAGGCGTGTTGTATGTTTATCATCTGCAGCAGTAAAAATAAGCTAAGTGTACACTTGCAGCTTATACAATTTATATGTATTTGCGTGGTGTGGAGTATTTGAAGTTTTTGTTAAGTATGGAGCTTGTTATAGTTGAAACCAAATAAATTTGGGCATGGTTCATTATCAACATACGTGCGATCTAATTAGTAAAGTTAGCAAGTTTTACATAGGATCAACGAGGTAAGAATGGAATAACAGGTTGTTATGCAACCTGTTATTCCATTCTTAGTGGTAGGGCAATATGTAATGTTATCACTTTGGGATAAGTCCGTTTTATTAAGTTAAATAGGCAACAGGAATATATCTCATGAGACCGATGTTCGTGCATTGTGTAACGTTCTACACATCTCTAATGTGGCGCCAAATTCAAAAAAGTCAAACTCAACCTTAACAGTAAAAGTATAATTCTCCAAAGATACAGCCGACTTTTGACAGCGATAATGTTAAAATCATACCAATACAACCAAACACAACTTCACATTCAGCAAGTTTAGTGACATTTCCTCCGCGTACGATTTCTTCAATAGATCCTTCGCGTAAAAAAAAGACAAGGACACGTTATCGTATTTACTTAGAGATAGAAAAGATACTACACTCGCCAGTGTGGAGTGTGTCTTTGTCTGTGGAACAACGTCTCTATCTAACACCGGTTCATCATTTTTAGGAAATTTTATCTACTGTGACTGTCATCTCTGTTTGTTAAACAGTTTTCTAAGCAGGTCTGCCAGCTGTTTTACTTGGGAAAAGGTCCATTAGAGCTTTGCTAAAGTCCATTCACTTTAAGTATATAGTAGATAGCGCTGCAATCGAAGTCCGTATAAAGGTAGAATTTCGTTACAATGGCCAGCGACGTCCAGCAATCGAATACTGCTACAATGTATTTTAAAGCGGAGTTTTTGTCAATACGTCGGCCGAACGGCCGACCGTTGATTGCTCAGAAACAAATCTGGACGCAAACGCTTTGATTGCTAGTTGAAATAGACAGTAATAAAATTTATAAGATACCCCAAAAATGTTTACATGCTGATGGCGAATTGTTAATAGAACAAGTGCGTGATTTCCGTTGCATTTACGACCATGAACATAAAGAATTTAAAGAGTTAGAAATGCGTGAAAACGTATGGGATAACATTCTTGTTTAAACTAAAAAAACTACGAAATCTTTCGTCGTCAATATTTAGGTGGTTCTTTATTAATATCGAAAAATATCCTTCCTTTCGATATGTATATAGCTCATTAGTTTCATTAGGCGTACAAAGCATAAACTCCATATCAACATCTTCATCTTTTTCCAACGAAATTAACATTGCTAGAGTTTTCTGTTCATTTTAAATACCACTTTCTATTCCTGAATTACGAAGCAGAATGTGCAGACGTGAACATAGGACCCTTTAATGAAAGCATGTGGCCGCAACGGTCAGGCGTTACTGCTGGACGTCGCGGTGAACCGCGGACGCCCTCAACCTTGACTATGCCAAAATTTAACTGGATTAATAATGGCGGGTAATTTGAAAGTAAAATGTCAGCTCTATTATAACCTTTGTCAATGCCAGTTCGCAAAGGGTCCTAAAATTCATAGACGGTTGATGCCAAATTTACGTCGTCATTGTCCAAGACTAGACCGAGAACTTGTAGGGCATACATAAGCTTTGTCTGCGTATTACTTAAAAATCTTGTGCTGTTCTTATCATAGAACTTGGCACACGAATCTTTTTTTAAAGAAATACGATTAAATTATTTGCGTGCATATGTTCAAAATTTACTCATCATAGTGATCTTCTCGTTTTGTATATTCATTAATATCATTTCTCCTTTTAATTGTTAAGTATTTTAAGTTTTTAATGATACAAAAAAATGCAGATAAATTTTGAAATTAGTTGGGCTATGGTCTGAAGCCGGTACTTTTTCAGTTAAGAAAGTTGTACCCGTTACTTTATCACCACCAGGCACAGTTCCTTGGCAGCATCAGTCTGGCGCATCCCCGACGCCTCCGTCGCCCTCTAGCTTATCGTCCGGATCCGTATCGCCCTCTAGGCACGATTCTTGGAATCCGTCTGATCTCAGCTTGTCCTCTTGTAGCATAAGCAGCGACAAGAGGAATTCCTATTTTTGGCAGAGAACTCCCGTGACGGAGTGGAGTAAAGAACAGGTAAGTCGAAAATGTTCAAAATCGCAAACAAATATTTTATATTCTCTGTTATAACAGGTGTGCCAGTGGTTGCTAGCGCTGGGACTGGAAGAGCACATTTCAAAGTTCCTCGAATTACAAGTGAACGGAGCTTTCTTGCTACAGTTGACCTCGATGGATTTTAAGATTCTGGGCGTAGTAGGGGACGATAAGAACCGATTGAAGCGGAAAATTAAAGAATTAAAAACGCAAATGGAGAAAGAACGGAAGCAATTGGAGAAGGACCGGAAAGAAAAGGAGAAGCAGCAGCGCAAAGCGGAGAAAGCGAGTAAGAAGAAGTGAACCGCGTGAACTTAATAAGAACGGGCCTAATTAAAAAATGAAGCAAAGACACGTGTACGAATGATTTAATATTTATTTGCCGTTTAGACTTGGTATGTACCAAATCCTGCCATACAGGTTTTCTAGGGTGTAAGTGTTAATATATATTTGTATTATATTAACTTTCCTCACACGTATTTAAATGAATTAATTTAAAAAAATAATCGAGTAATAAGTATCTAAGGGAGCAGTGTACTATTTATTTAACGGTAGCTAGACTGATGTACAAGAATTAGAGTGTATAATACAATGACAGATATTCAACATGTGCTTGTGGTAGATGTTATTTAAGATTACTAATACCAATAGATCAGTTTGACATCTGTATATACAAATCGTCATTTTTCTATAAAGAAACAGGAATATACTGAAGCAAACCACTTCATTACCGCGTATTTGATATAAATAAAAAAAATCGAATTAGTTTCGCTTAATCGAACAGGCAATTTTTATATTTGATTGCATTTCCGATTTTTGCAACGCTCTTGTTTCCGTTCGTTGTGCCTGCAGAATACATTATATACATATCATATGTACAAAGTAATAATTTTACATAAAATTGATTTTATTTAATGATTTGTTGATTTTAAAATATTCTAGATTGTAGAGTATTTTTTATTTATAATGAATCTATAAAATAATGAAACCCACGTGACCTCTAATATAACATGACGTAAATTATAAGTTGGCAACGAATTAAATATTCCTAATATTTCTGTCTAGAACGCTAAAAACCTAACCTATCAAATTTTATCTGTCAACATATATACAGGAATTTAATTTTTGCGTATTACCATGCTGCTAATTGAGATGCATACCTAAAGGAGGTCACCTGGGTTTCATTATTTTGTAGATTCATTGACATTAATACTTGGAAAGAAGTACAGTGAAAATCACTTATAACGACACCGAAAGGACTGCAAAAAGAAAGTCGTTATAAACGGTAGTCGTTGTAAGCAGTTGACTTTTAATTTTATTTTATTCTGTTTCAGGGTAAATGTTTATGTAAAGAAACTTAGATTATAAACATACTTTTTACCAAAAAGTATTTGCTCAAGAAAACCAAACAAACGTTACTTAAATATGTACATACATACATAGGTAAAAAAGTTTAGAATAGGCTATTCTAACTTTTAAAGAGATACGTAAGCAAATATATTCATCTGAACCTGTGAGCAGATAAAGTAAACAAACTTTAATTCTTAAAGAAATCTGTAATTTTGCTCTGTTCTTTATTGAAATGAATTTTAAAATAATTTTGTTCCAAACGTTTTTCTATGGATATCACATCACGCATTAAATCGCCATTATCTGTATTCTCTTGTAAAAGTGTTGGCGGTTCAAATTCGATTTCGGCAAAGACTTGTTCGGGATCTTCGTCATCGGTATTCACATCTCTAATACCAGCCAATACGTTCTCCGTGATTTCCGCTTCTGTTAGTTCTTTGCACGTGTTCAAATTATTGTCAGCGGTTACACACTGCGAAAACAGCTCATGAGCAACCACATTGTTATCGTAAGTAACAACTTGAAGCCATTCTGATAGTGGCAAATCGCCTTCGTCATCAAAAGTGTAATCGAAACTGTCGGTGGATGATGTTTGTTTTGACGTTAGCAAACACGAGCGTGTACAACAATTAATAATCGACCCAGAAGTCACGTAATTCCATGATTTTGAAAGCAGCTAAAGATACTAACCTTGAAATCCTGTTGCTGATCGATGGCAGCGAGAATTTTGAAATTTACGATAATAAAATTTTAACGGACGATGTTGCTAATGAGAGACAAATTAATAATTTATTCTCACTGCAAGATGTGACGCTCTTTTGCTATTTTTAAAACTACAAATGCGAACAACAATTATTGCTTCATTTTTCGCAGTGTAGCAGGCGCGTCTATCGTCGTCTAAAGACCACGCGAAAACCGGTAAACATTAAAATTGAATTTAATATTGCTACCGCCGCTTGATCTATGTGTGAATGCCGTAACACGTTTCGTTAGCACACCTATGACCAGAGGTCGGTAGCGATTCTTACGTCGAACGCGTATATATTGAGTATTAACGGATGATGTTGCTATTCAGAGAATAAATGATTAACAACATAATCCGTTAATATTCAATATATACGCGTTCGACGTAAGAATTGCTACCTCCCTCTGGTTATAGGTTTGCTGACGACCCGTTATACGGCGAAATGCCGGCATTCACACATAGATCCGACGGTGGTAGCAATATTAAATTCAACTCTAATATGTAAAATTTTAAGTTCTTTACTATGCCCTGATCTAAAGGTTGAAGAACCGATGTTGTATTTCGGAGGTAAAAAGCATTATCTTAGGACCGACTGGCATGCGCCGGGCAATTGTCCACTAATCCGTGCATTTTTCTTGGCTTGGTATTGGACTGGCAGGTGCTTCTCCTTTTTAAAACATCTTTGATTTTGAGATTTCCCTATCACTAAGAGTCGTTTTTTTTTTGTCAGTTCCGGTCAGAGTCACTGTTACTAAAACGGTTCTGTCCTTCGATATTTTTCCTCCCGTACATTTTTCATATTTAAATTTTAATGTTTTGTAAGGAGTCATTCTAAAGAATAAGCCCGTATCATCGGCAGTATAAATTTCGTGATTTTCGCATCCTTCGCGAATTTTTGGCCACACTGTTTTCAACCAGTCTTCAACAACTGTAGAAACAGAAACAGCTTCTCCCCGGATATTTTGCCTGCTACAAAGTCATGACGATTACGAAATCGCATGCTGAAATTAGGTTGCTGAACATTTATACTTTTTTTTACCCATACACTTCCCAACACCTTCGGCTTTTTGCTTCAAAAGTGATCCACTAATTAGTATACCACGGCTTCTTTGGCGTTTGAACCACTCCAGAAAGGCAGAGTCAATGTCTTCATGAGACGATTTTCTTCCTTTTGACTGTTTAATTCAAATGCGTTTTTTTTTCTCCCTTGATTTTCAAATGGTGGAAATGGTGGAATGTGACATTCCAAATTCTTCACATAGAGCATGCATTCGCTTCACCGCTTTCAAGTCAAAATTCCCTATTGTATGTAACAATACGGAATTTTGTTCTATACTTAAAGCTGTAGCTTTTTACGTGATTACATGGTGCCGCGTCAGTGAGAACCCACCTACACGTTTAGCAGTTTAGCGACATTTGAATTGCGCCACTTCAGATAGTAAAAACTTTCAGAAATCGGTAATTCCCCGTAATAAATACATACACATCAAAATTTCCCCTAGCACGTCGATATAAGCGATAAATAAATCAAAATACTTCGAAGAAATCCGTTGTCAATGTAATCAATATTTTATACTGGGCGATATATGTAAATCCAACCAAAATTCGAAAATTAGGTCCGTTCGTTGTTGCAAGCGGAGTCATTATAAGTGATTTTCACTGTGATTTATAGGGGAATAAATTAAAATTTCTACATCCAATAATGATAAAAATCAAAAATAAATCGGGCGGTAAAAATAGTTTGACGTAGGAGATTTATGAGTATATGCAAAAGGGATTATCATTTTTTTAAACAAAGTAACTGGAAGAATTCCATTGAAACATTTCGTTCATGCTATTTAGTAGGTAGAAATCTATTTTAGGATTAAATTAATTTGTTTTGCTCCGATATCGGATCTTATCATTTCACTTTCTTAGCCACTCATGGCTAAATTTCCAAGAAATATAAGGTAATTTATAGCTGGTACGCGTTAGTTCTCGTATTTTCCGGGAAATCACAACCGATACACGTGTTTAATCTTTAGTATTGTATTTCACAAATCTTACTTAAGTAATGACTGTTGTTTTATTGTAATATTGCGTTCTTTTTTATAGAGATAGCATTTCTACTCAGCTCAACTGCAACTGATATCAGTATGCTATTAATCAAAATAATATAATGCAAGTTTAAATTGTAGTATTTTTGAAAGGTTTTAACTGCTCAAGTCCACTTCACGTGCAACATTTATAAAATAAGCAAATACCAATCGTCAAAAATCTCTTTTGATTTGGTTGTGAAAATCGGGGTTGTCGTAGATTATTAAAATGGTTCCAAAATTGCATTATACACTATTATAATTTTTCCAATTTCCCAAACAGGCTTCTATTATAATTTAGAATTGCAAACAAATGCAGGTGTACATAACTAGTCAAATCAATTCTAGACGAATGCAATATATGTTTTAAAAATTGCTTGTTACTACAGGAACATATAAAGTTTATGTTTAAATTGGTTTGTTTACTGTAAAATTTCTTTTCCCCCCATTTGATTAATCGGGAATTTTATAATATATAGAATTAGATCCCTAAGTGTAAATATATCGCATTGTAACTGTCACTTATTTCTGTACAATGCACGTATTATTTATGTATAATGCACCTCCCTTATTTCGAGTATGTAATACTTAATATGATCCGTTTTAGTTGCTCGCCTCATTTTTGTACATTATACATAGATTAAAATAACTAACTTAACTATGTGATTGTTGTAAGATATAGCGTACCTTAATTTATAGTTTTTAACGTATTTTTGTCATACATATTTAATAACTATTTAATCATATTGTTGATACGTTTTATTAACAAATTATTTTAATATTTATTGATATAATGGATAATTTTTATATTGTCTTCTCCGAAAAGCTGTTTTTAGGTTTTTAATAGTTATTATTATTCTTTCATTGTTTTATTTCTTGACTTACTTACAGGAGATATCATATCGGTTTTTATTATAGTACAAAATAACACCAATCAAATGTATGGCATCGAGTTACACTAAAATTACGAAAAAAAAAAAATGGAACCGTCAATTCGATATCTCGTCTGAGTTTTTTTTTCGAGAATAGTTTTTGTTTTCGTTTTTTTTTTTTGTTACGGGACCAATTTTACGTTTGTTTGTTTGCGATGATGATTTTTTATTTAACTTTTGTTTTATTCTGTCTACGTTGTGTATATTATAGTTTATGTTGTGTTGGAAAACTGATCAAATGTTACGTTTGCTCAACTTTATTAATATGTTTAATATCATCGTCCTACTTCAAAATGGAAAATTTTAACAGGAACGTCTTAATTCGCGAATTTAGGCAGCTTATTATTATATTACATATGTATGTATATTATTGGATCACTTTGTACAAAGTGTTTTTATGTGATTTTTAAATGAATTCATTTAATATAATTACATGTAGATTTTATTAAATAAACAACTCTATTTGTACCGATATAGTTTTATTATTCTTTCTTCTTAGTCTTACGCCTGTCTGCCGTTGGGCGTCAGACGATCTGTTGATTTTATTCTCTTCTCCGTGTGTATGTTTCCCTCTATGCTTTTCTATCTTGCGTCAGGTTTCCTTTTCTGTGTATTTTGTCTCTTACATCATCTTCCCGCCTTCTCAGACTCCCACCCTCATTTTTTACTCGAAACTCGCCTTTCATTCATTATTTTAGTCTATTTTACCGCATACGCCATATGTGTCGGGAATAAGTGATGAATACGTATTTTTTCAAAAATTTCTTTTTATGTGTAGATGACCCAAAAAGAAACAACTTTTCGAAGTAAAAAAATTGGGGAGGGGTGCAAGAGAGTCGCAAATAAAATATACATGCTTTTTAGGTTAGATACATCTTAACTTTACAGTAGAGATGTGTCGTTCCGACCGGAGTCGGTACAAAAGAACGAATCCGAACCTGGAACTAAAAGGAACGACTCTACAGTTTGCACCGATATCGGTCCGACCATGTTCGGACACAAATGTGTACCGTATCCATTCTATACTCATACATTATACGCTATACCGCATTCAAGCTATGTGTCGGTCCGATCGGAGTCGGTACAAAGAACTAAACCGCACTTGAAGTCCACAGACGACACTAAAAAGATTAGATACCTGCGTCGCTGCGTATGCGTCAAATGAGCGCGCAAAATTAATGATACAATAGCTGAGTTCGTTTATTCAAATCCTTTTACTCCATATACTCTTTGAGTGTTTATTGCGTTCGTTTATTGAATTT
>JARFOC010000496.1:104353-118657 GCA_031763485.1 Osmoderma eremita
GACACAGTCCCACAGCGCCCTCTCCCGGTGAAATATAGAACTTCGAAATTAATCAACTTCCTATTGCAAAAAAAAACTATTTTTAAAAGGCGTATCCTTTGGGTTGGTTTGGAATGTCGGTAACCAACTCAAAGATCTACCGTTTGGTAAACGGTCCGGTCTTCTAGTCCACATTACTAAAATTAATAAAAAAATCTATATCTGAAACCAATTTCAATATTGGCAAATCCTTCTTAGTATGTTTAATTGAAAAATTCGGACCCAAAGACAAACAATCTAACACTGACTTGGGTAAATCCTTATTTGATATGTTAATCAACCACTTATCAGACCCTGCACTGACAACCCTACCAACAAGTTTAGTTTCTTAATTTGTATCAATTTTATCTTTTCAAACTCACGCTCAAATAATTGTTCGTTATAACTGTACGTGTTATTAAAACTTACTTCATCTACTATATTTCGAATAAGTGATATTACAGAATAAATTTCTCTATCTAATTCTCTTAAATTCCAAATAGCTATCTTGATCTCAACATTTAATAGGGTGTTTGTTTTAATGTGGATGATTGACGTTTATCTACGAAGGTAACTAATTTTACTTATAATGTTATTGTTGGTGTGTCTTTTGTAAGTTTATTCAAAAAAAGAAATTTTTCTCCCTTGTTTGTGATTCTTGCTGTGATTTTGTATTTCTTTTAGCTTGAAAAAGACTTATATCATAGGTCGAAACGTTGCTATGAAGTAGATGTGTTTTAATTTTCTACCTTCCAATCGCCGACGACTAATTTTGGCCATATGAGTTACTAGAGGATACGACGACATTTTAAACATATATATATATACATATATGGTTATGGCTCAGCCCAAATAATTTAATGTAATACAATAATTATATATACAATAAGCTACAAATCCTTAATCGCACATACGTATAAAGACAAAAGATAATCACTAAGAAACGTAATACAAGGATGGTCAAGAGTAACTTCTTTGATTTGCTTTTTAATAGTGATTCCAATATTAGTCCATGTTTAGGAAGCAAAATACAAAAACGATTTCCTAATTCAAACGTATATTTAAAGAATTACTATTACTTTACCAGAAGTTTCATCGTCTCCAAAGGTTTTGATATATACAAATAAATTTATCTGAGTTGAAACTATGTTTGGCACATACATCACACGAATGTTTTCCAAAACATTTTGAAAGAATACAAAGGGTTTCCCAGGGTATTTCCCTGACAAGCGAGAGAGCGGCAATGCCACAGCGCGGAGCACGACCGCCTGGTTACTCTTAACTTTCAGTATCGACACACTGTATTAGCGTTTTCTATTAATATCGTTAAAATATATTATATTTATTTTGTTTGACTCGTTTCTTTTAATCTTAAAATATTGCAGCAGGCAAGTGTTAACAGCGCAGCCGTGGGATTAATTTGCGTTTTCCCGAAATTGATTGGCGATCAGTGCAAAATACGCGTAATTTTTGTAAGACTCCAGTTTTGAAAAGACAGATTTAATTTATTTATATACATAAACACAGATTATATTAACATATTTTATTGATAAACATCGCTGCCAAAATTTCCACTATCGTTATGGATTCCTTGTGGTAGCGGAGCACGTGAGTCGGACCATCACTGATAAGGTAACCTCCTGTAGATATAAATACTTTTGAGCATGTTTAATCCCATCGAAGGCGCAGATTGAATTGAATAAATTACGGGACAACAGTAGTTAACTAAATAGAAGCACAATAAACTATCGTTGCGTTTATCTGCGGCTATACACTCCAATTCTCTCAAATGCCAGTCGGTCATAGTTGGTGTTCGTTGAAGCGCTAGCTGTGAAAACGAAGGAATTCTGCATTAGAATATTACTTCAGTTATTGGGGCACTGCTGAACATCCCACCCACGACTAGCCTCGGTTGGCCTCCCGATTCTAGGCTGACCTGGAAGTGCAATGGATATTCCCACCAATAACCAAACAACGAAAAAGCAACTATGGGGGCACTGCGGAACATCCCACCCACGGCTAACCTCGGTTGGCCTCCCGATTCTAGGCTAACGTGGAAGTGCAATTATTATAAATGTATAAAGGGAAAGCGTTAAAATAAAGTAAAAAAAAGTAATATAAAATAAAGAATATGAACGGGCTACAGCTCGGCCATCCTGCAATACACCTCGTCCCGAGGTAGCTTTCAGTCCGAGTCCGATGCGTCACTAGATAACACAACTCCATCTTCTCCGCTCTCTGCGTCTGTCATCAGATAGTCCTCCTGGAAGACACCATCGGCGCATCCGGTCTACTGCGACAACTCGGTCGTAGTTCGCTTGATTGGCTGTTCGATGCGATCCTTTCATATCTTTAACGACGTATCGGTCGTTCGGCAAGACTTGTTGTAACTTGCGACTAGTTCCCGTTGCGACAGGGTTTCTTTCTATAAGCACAAGGTCCCCTTCTTTATAATGTTGTGGTCTTTTCCTTTTCCTATCAAACTGCTGCTTTTGTTTCTCTTGCGTTGCAGAAATTTGTTCAGCAGCCTTTTGTCGCTCGGCGTCGAAATCTTCAAGAATACTTGCAGTTTGTTCGATTTCGTCCTACAGAACACTCTCTGTGTTATTGCCTCGCGGCGTATATCCAAAGAACAGCTGACTTGGGGTTCTTCTTGTTGATTTATTGACCACGTTATTCACCCCGTGTTGTACACAACGAACTTGTTCATCCCAACGATCTTCCTCCAAAATGGAAGTTAATAAGGCTGAGATGATTGTCCTGTTGAGTCTTTCCACCTGTCCATTGGCTCGTGGTGTTGCAACCGCATTCATCACATGTCGAATATGGTTACTCTGGCAGAGGTTTTTTAATGTTTTGCTGTAAACGAGCTTCCCTGATCCGAAATTAAAATCTTGGGAATGCCATATGTGGAAAAAATATCGCGTAGATAATCAATGACGTATTTGGTCTTGGTGGATTTTACAGCTTTTAGGAAGGAGAATTTCGTGAAAGCATCGATTCCAACAATTAGATGCACATTGCCTCTTCTACTCTTGGGGAATGGGCCTAGGTGATCAACATGGAACATGTGAAAGGGTTCGGGCCTCTTAGGCATGGGATTAAAAAAAAACCTCTTTCTTCCCCGATGACCTTGCGACGACGTTTCTTCTCGGTAGTGTTTGTGTGATAGAAGTTACGCTTTAAATACGTCGTGCAAAAAGAAATGAATATTAACCCTAATGAGGTAGGCCTGGGTTCATAGCGGATGTGTAACTAACGGGTAGTAAATAGCATGAATAAAGAAATATTATTAACGACCGTTTTAATATAAGTTTATTAAAAAAATACCACATATATAAGTAAAAAAAGAGAGATAGCGTGAGAAAATATATATACACTCGTGCAGCGCTTGCTATTTATTCTTAGCGACGCATTTGTATACAGCTGTGACGGGCAAAATAAACAACGACGGGCATAAACGTAAATACGAGAGTTGCTAACATCCAAATATTGCAAAACCTTGTCAAAAATATATTTGCCGTGATAAATGGGAAATATTTTGCAAATATATATATATATACAATGTTACTCCAAAGAATAATAGCTCAAAATACATTAAAAGATAGATTAAATCAATATGCATTAACGAATATTTAACTACAGTTATGTTCGAAAATCGGTATATTAAACGAATAGGGGTCACTTACGGACGTACGTTTGGTCGTGACGGGTTTCTATCGTTGAATATGCCGAGCTAGTAAATAAATAAGAATTAATTGGCAGACGGGGTGGTTAAGATGGAGTGCCAAAGCATAGGTCGGCCACTCAGTACGTCCTGTAGGGGCTGTTAACGCGCCAAGCATAGGGGTCGGCTACGTCTAACAACGAGGGGTGAGTAAGACGGACAGCCAAAGCATAGGTCGGCCACTCAGTACGTCCTGTAGGGGTTGTTAACGCGCCAAGCATAGGAGTCGGCTACGTCTAACAACGAGGGGTGAGTAAGACGTAGTGCCAAGGCATAGGTCGGCCACTCAGTACGTCCTGTAAGGTAAGGAGAGCGGGATTCTGCCACGAGACGAGTGTGCGCTCGCCTTATATATCTTTCCGGCGGTTCCCTCCATCGCGTGAATGCCTATGGTGGGAGCCGGGCTTGCGCGGAGAACACATCGCAGCGCCAGCGCGTGTGATAAACCAAACATATGATCAAGCACACGTCCGTCGAAAAAGGGAATATGCAGAAGTATGTATTTAAAAATAGAACACAGCATATATATACAGTATTGAACATTGAAAACATGACAAAATACCAAAATTAACTTCAATAATTCAACTAAAAATATTTACTGGGAACAAAGTCGTGTTTTCAAAGTAACGACACGTTACAACCTCTTGTTGAATAAGCAAGAGATGCAGCAGGAAATATATTGTTCTACGTACTTTTGCATCCGAGGGAACCAGTAGTGATTGGAGAGACAGTACAGAGTTTTCTCAATCCCGAATTGTCCAAATTCATTATGGGCGGCATGCACCACTTGGTTTCTCATGCCCTTTGGGACGACCCATTGTATTCCTCGTGCAGTAATTCGTAATGCATAATTTTTATATATTTGCCGGTCGGCGGTTTGGACTACGTCTGGTATATGTCCTGAATTTTTTGATCTGTCAACTGACCTGACAACACCCAGTCGGCCTGTTCGATACGTAGGATCTCGGGTTGTTGGTCACTGCAGGGATTCCGACTTAAAGCATCAACATGCTTCATGCGATTCCCTGGACGATACTTGACGTCGAATGTGAATTCTTGTAGCTGTAACCACCAGCGAGGGATTCTAGGGATTATTTGTTTCTTCGTACTTGTCGCCTTGAGTGCATTGCAGTCGGTAAGGACAGAGAAATGGAGACCCAGAAGGTACGGACGGAACTTTTTTAGACTCCACCACCGCTAAAGTCTAATTCGTACGAATGGTATGTTTGTTCTGGTTCTGTCGTCTGGCGACTGTAAAAGAACACGGGATGCTGTCGTTCTGCTTGCATTTGCATGAGGATTCCTGCTAAACCCAGTGAGCTGGCGTCGGTATGGACTTCTGTAACAGCCTTTGGATCGTATAATGCTAAAACTGGCCGATTTGCCAGAGAAGTCTTCAGTCGTTGGAATGCTGCTTCTTCCGCTTCAGTCCACCTCCAGGCAACTGTATTTTTCATCAGATTTGTCATTGGTCTAGAAATGTGGGCATAGTCCTTAACAAAGTGCAGAAAGTAGCCTGTTAGCCGTAAAAACTGTCGAACCTGATGGACGTTCGCAGGATTCGGAGACGCTTCGACTGCCTTCGTCTTGTCTTTTCCGGGCTTGACCATTTCATTCTCAATGTCGAATCCGAGAAAGGCGATGGTGGTCATCAGAAAAGAACATTTCTTCAAGTTCATGGTCAAACCCTCCTGACGAAGAATGTCAAGTAACTTCCGCAGATTTTGCAAGGATTCCTTCACAGTGGGCGCATGTAGGAGGACATCATCCAAATACACGGCGGCATAATCTTGTGCAGGTCTTAACACTTTGTTCATTAAGCGTTGGAAGATTCGAGGTGCGTTGGTCAAACCAAAAGGCAAAAACTCGTAAACTCGTATTGGCCTCCGGGAGTTATGAAGGATGTGCATTTCTTGGACTCCTCGGTTAGACGTATTTGATGGTAACCACTTTTCAGATCTAGACTGGTGAAGTAAATGCCTCCTTGAAGTCTTATCAATTTGGTCGTCTACTCTAGGTAACGGATGGTTGTCTTTGATGGTCATACTGTTCAGTCTACGATGTAGTAGTATGCTTTGAATTGTCGAACGGAAGTTTCAGGCGTTGAATTTCAGAAAGTCTAATTGTTGTGCAGGAACTTCCTAAGTCGATGTAAGCAGTCGATGGTTGTTTGTTGATCATGATGTCTTTGCAGAATTTGTTATTATGATTGCTGGATGCTGATTCGGTTAGTCAATCCATGGTCTCGCCGGATTTCTTCCGGAAGCAGGTGTTGACTGTATGACCAGAGCGGTTACAGTAGGTACAGTGCTTCTCGATAGTTTTTTTGCAGTCTTTAGCTCTATTGTCCTGGCTGTCCGCAAATGAAACAGCTGTACGTCTCAGTTTCGGGTTTTTGAGGCGAGGAATTATGTGACCTGTCTCTATGTGGTTTGGTTTGACTGGTGCGATCTCCGTTGAAATTTATACTTCGGCAAATTTTTGACCCCTCAATTGCGATGTGTGGAATCGGAAAATCCGGGCGTATCGTTTAGGGTTGAAACATATTGGTGAAGCGATTCTGGCGACTGATGATTGCCGGCTTTGGCACCCGTTTTGACTAAGTTGTCATCAATGCCTCCAATCAAACAGGAGACTGCGTCACTTCCAGATATCTTGCAGTTGTTTAGTAGAGCCATTTTCTCATAAAAGTACTTCGAGTACGTCTCATCTATACGCTTGTTTCGTCACATCATTGTTTTTAGGTCCTTGAAGAAGTCTCGTTTGGAAGGGAATGCAGTCCTCAACTTCTCTTTCCATTGTGACCACGCGAGCTTCAAGGTTGGTAGACCCTTGTACCAAACCTTAGCAGGACCTTCCAGTTTCGTTAGGGCGAAATAGATCGTGGCATCTATCCATTTGAACACTTCTTCGAGTTCATTTACTTTTCGACACCAGGATTTTGCAGTCTGCTCTCTCGCTTCGGGATCGAAAAGTGGCACCAAGGAAGTTGGGGAGAACTTGAGTTAAGGTATCGATGGACTTGGAGCGTGTGAGAGAGCGAGAACGGCTACGCTGTCTAGGTCGGCGGCCCATATTGGAATTATATTTTAATACGCAATAAAAATGCATTCGTTTCCAAACAATCTTAGGGCAAAGCAAAGACAAAAGAATATGGCAAAGCAGGGACGCGTGAATATCCTGATTCCACTTCTGAAGTTGTAAGACTCCAGTTTTGAGAAGACAGATTTAATTTATTTATATACATAAACACAGATTATATTAACATATTTTATTGCTAAACATCGCTTCCAAAATTTCCCCTATCGTTATGGACTCCTTGTGGTAGCGGAGCACGTGAGTCGGACAATCACTGATAGGGAAACCTCCTGTAAACAGAAATACTTTTGAGCATGGTTAATCCCATCGAGGGCGCAGATTGAATTGAATAAATTACGGGACGACAGTAGCTAGCTAAATAGATGCACAACAAACTATCTTTGCGTTTATCTGCGGCTATACACTCCAATTCTCTCAAATGCCAGTCGGTCATAGTTTGTGTTCGTTGAAACGCTAGCTGTGAAAACGAAGGAATTCTGCATTAGAATAATACTTCAGTTATTGGGGCACTGCTGAACATCCCACCCACGACTAGCCTCGGTTGGCCTCCCGATTCTAGGCTGACCTGGAAGTGCAATGGATATTCACACCAATAACCAAACAAAGAACAGTTATGACGTCACATTTGTTAAACAAAATATCAGTCGACAACAGTAAAATATACGTTATAGCAATAGAAAATTATGGGTAAATCATGTTATAACCTATATATATATATATATTTATTAATTCATGGCGTCACCCTTATCAAAAAAAAACAACAAGTTCAGCAATAGCAAATGGTACGTAATAGCAAAATAAAGTCATTGGTAACTCATATTAGCATACTATATATTCAATCGTGGCGTCACATTTATCGAACAGAACAATAATGTCAACACTATTAAATTAAAGACAATCATAAAATACTGTTAGGGTAAATTATTCCAAAACAAAAATACAATGCAGCCAGATAAGATTAAAAATACTCAGTGATCCACTCACCTATGCTTACACAGACACTATATCGCCAGGCACCAATACTTCGGTCGGTTGTTGATAGTCGACTAATGAAGTCGGAATAAAAATTCTGACACCGCACTTACCCTGCATTCTGTTTTCCTTCTCCGTCTTACCTCGCTGGTGCAAGCGAACACTTCCCGAGCTCCAGCCTGTGTAGCGTAGGCATTTACCCAAGTGTTTATTCAAGTGTTGATTGATACACAATACTAACTCAAACGAATTTATTATAAATGTATAAAGGGAAAGTGTTAAAATAAAGTAAAAAAAAGTAATATAAAGTAAAGAATATGAACGGGCTTCATTTTTGAGAAAAAGAAACACCTAGCTGCAAATGTGTCAACGTGACCGTCATTCGTCAACATCATCAACGTCTTCAGTGGAAGATAGAAATCCAAGGCGCAGAAGGGAACGGCGACAGGTTCCAGCGCAAAGTATAAGAATCCCCGGCATACGCCCAAGCTATCGAGAGAAATATGCGTACGTAGCACGGCACAATCAGGTACGCTGTTATCGTCAACGTCTCGTATAGACCGGTTAGAACCTTTAATCGAACTTATGAGTTATAGTAATACGACTACTGTAAATATGCGATACTCTCCTCGATATACTTTAAGGTGAGATTGTGTATCGGAATTTGAACCAGGAAATGCAGCTACAAGTTCACGGCGTTGGATTTACAAAATAGAACAATTAGCTCTAATAAATAATTGTGATGATTCTATAAAAATTTATCACATGCAGAATTGTTTGAAAGGCTTAGCGCGTTCTTGGTATAACGGTCTTAATATACAATTATAATTGGAATGAACGGTTGACAACTTTTCCCGAAAATTATGAATTTGCGCAAACTTTAAAAGAACTCATCGCTAGAGTAAAACAAAGAAAAGAAGCCTGGGACGAAATTTTTTTCGCAAAAATGGAATTACTAAGGGCGTGCAAAATAGAGGGTAAAGACGCGGTTTCGTGTATTATCGATGGCATAGGAGATATAACCATACAAACAGGAGTAAAAGCTGGCTACAATATACCCGAAGATCTATATGCAGAATACTTAACAACAATGCTGACCAAAATTTTCATGGCCGCGAGAATTTTCAACATGGACCTAGCTGAGTTCGCTGAGGTACAAGAATTACCCCAGAGGTCATATTAAGGGCGCTCAAGGAGAAGGTCATTCCCCCGTATTACGTGAGACATACCTTCTCTTGTCTTTACACTGTTTATGTATAGATTTATCATCGCTTGTGTCACTTTGTTCAGATAACTCTTGACTTATACTTGTTAATGCTAGCTACAGCTTCAGTTTCTAATATATCAATATCTTCATCAAATTCACTTTCTGGTTCTTTCAAAGATTCTAAATTTACTTCATTCAGTGGTTTTCCCTTTATCAAAAAGAGCTAGTAGTTTGGAAACCTTTGCTGTTTGATATGCGTCTTGAGTTATCCTAAAACATTCACATATTTTAATATGAAAGTACGGTATTTACATTATAAATGACAATTAATAAATAATCTAAGTCAATAAGTTATTCAATAAATATTATCACATAATTTTTCACTTTTTAAGCAAAAATATTTAGTGGACTTACTCATAAAATTCTTTATGGGTTTTCTCCGTGTGACCCATAAATTTGGCAAACTGCTCATACTCTTTACCTAAATTCATAATCTGCATTAGAGTTCCGATTTGTTTTCTTAAGCGATTCGATGAAATGGTCTGAGGGTTGTTTACTCCACTTGCATGTGCCAATTTTCTTATTACGACATCAGCTCTTATCCACTGATTTTCTATCCCTGGACATGCAAATAAGTAAGGATTTTTTCTTTGGAACCATGTCACTTTCTCTTCTAATTTTCAATAATAAATCAATATATCAAGATTTTTGGGAAAAAGTATGGTATTGCTCGACTTCCTTTCCCACCAGCAACAACTCTCTTGTAAGTGGAGGTCAATACTTTTTTCTGATTCAGTGAGTACGCTGCTAAACTCTTCTTGATCTATAGTTTGGAAATTCCTTAGGTAGGAATCTACATGAACATACTGAACATCTCCAATTCGTCTTCTGTTAAATAAAATTGTCAAACACAAAGAAGTTTCCATCAATATTTTAAATGATCTTCTATTTGATTTATCAATTTGCAAAACATCGAAATTTTCGTTGGATATCTGTATAACATAATCTCTAAATTTAACAACATCTTTGGTCAATGGTAATCTAATAGGTTTGTTCCAATTATTCTCGGCCCAATCCTTGATTGCCAAAGAAGATATTTCGCAATTCCATTGCGTCTCAAACATATGCTTCAGTCTTTTGATATCTTTTCATTTTTCTTACATATTTGTGCATTTAAACACACCTTTCAATATCCAATGACTACATAAATCACACACCTGCTTCATTGTAGTGCCCATGTGAATAGCCAATCTTGGCGCTTTAAACTTTTTGTCATCTTCTTCATAACCACTAATTGTTTTAGAGCTTGCAACGATTAAGTCAAAAAAGATCGGGCTTAACATATCAAAGAATGTTAACATTGTGTTATTTGTTCGACCACGCATTTCTATTAGTAGCCTTGCACACTCTCTTAATTTATTGGAACATGCTGTCATAATCTGAACTCTTATGTTTTTTTAGATAGTTCTCACCGTAATGTCGGATAAGAGTATTTTTTTTTTGCTACTAGTCCGATTTCATCAGCTTTCATTCTAGAAAATACTTCATTTTTGACACGTAGCGCTGTTTTAGTGTTGCTGAAGTCGGCAGCATACGCTAAAAGTGTTTGTGACTGAGCACGATGTTGCATTCTTTGACCAGTTTCATTTATAGGCTTAACTATACATCTTTTAAAGTGCCGCCTTAGATATGATGGTCTAACTAACCGCTTGCAGTGTGCACAGGGAAGTTTATTGGCATCGATTTTTGTACTGTCAACAAATTCTTCAAATTGTGTCTCATACCGTAGTAAAGCTATGATGTTTCTGCGCGCAATTTTATTTTCTCTTGAAGTTTTCCGTAAATTTAATAGCTCCTGTATTTCTTTTTCCTTTCCATGGTGGCGAACTAAATGCCTTTCAAAATTTGTGACATTATTTCTGCAAAATTTGCAATTGGTTTTTTTCTTATACTTTTTATTTTCAGACTGCTGTATATAATTGTCTAAAAAATTTGCTGAAAATATTTGTTCTTGTAGCTGAAAAGTAGTTGCTACGTTAGTACTGGGATAAATACTCTGACTTAAAACTGATTCAACACTTGATTCGCCTTCATTTGAAAATCTTACTGTAAGGTTTTTGAATTTTTAACTCAACACTAATGGTGTCATCGCTTTCTACTGTTGAAGGAACGAAAGAAGATGAAGAGTATTGATATGTTGAGGGTTTGATGTTGATTTTTCTTCCGCGTCAGAGATATAACCAGTTTCAGTATTCGTAGTGTCTAATGAGCTCAACTGAGTGTAAGTTTTCGTATATCTTTTCTCTCTTCCATTTGAAACACTGTCAACGTCGTTAATACTGTTTGCTTCTTTTCAATTAAATCTGTTTTCACTCATTAGTCCACTATTACGTGAGACATTATCAACGTTATCTATTTCCTTTTTCTCGTTTATATTTCTTGTGGCTACTAAAACTTGATTAATATTCGTCGTTCTTTCTTTCCCATAGGTTTTTATTGCATTCTCATTGTTTTGGTTACCATTAATTTTTTCATTGAGTCGGTATACCTCATTTGAGGCAATATCAGTATCGCCAACGTTTTTGTTTCCTTTTTTGCTATCATGATCATCAACAAGATTTACTTGTGTTCCTTCATTTGCCGTGTTTGGTTCATCTGATATATCATTAATATTATCACGTCTATTTTCCACGTAATTTTCTTCGTTTAGCTTGTCCACTACAGTTGAACTGATAATGGTCTTGTTATCATTGTCCATTTTGTTGTTACTATCATTTTCTACCCTTCCTAAGTTCACGTCATGCAAGTTTTCTGCATCGATGTTGAAATCATTATATTGCAGCCAATTCTAAAGCAAATTTAATTTAGAAAAGAAACCGTTTGGTGGACACAAATTTAATTAATAAACAAAGTTCAATAAAAAATAATGAAATATGTACCGTAATTCGTTCATTTTTCATTGTAAATAAGCTTTCTCCTGGCCCCTGTTGTGGTGTGTTACATTCTAGACAAAGAATTTTGCATAATTTTATTAGCATAAAAGTAGCACCAGCTTAAACTATTTTTTTATTCCAGATATGTTATATATTTGCCTGGTGTCTGGACGAACACATTTGTTGCAAAACAAGGATCTTTACAGAAGTTTTATTATTGAGATCTTGTATGTCAATGATTGTAATATTTTAGGGTTATGCTATAAATAGTAAAATTGTGTTTATATAGCTTGTTAACTAATTTCTTTCGATTTGTAATATTATCTGCATTGTGACATATAAACACTATAATTTATGACTTAATTTATCACACAATTAACTTTAATTTAGCTGTCGACAACAGAAATTATACGCTGATAGCTAAACAATTCAAAGTATATTTGATTGTATTATAGAATTTATTCGGTAGAATAAATTCTATAATACATACAATACAATTATGTGAGGAAAATCAAACATATGTATACATATTTTTGTAATAACAAAAAAAAAAGACGGCCTGTATCCATAATATATGTATAATAACAAACGTCTGTGCTTGACTGTAGATGTTGATTACAATGTACAAATGTTTTTATGCACGCTAATATATATTGTATATTATAAATATGTATACATATTTTTGTAATAAAAAAACGGGCTGTAGATGTTGGTAGGTATTATATGTATCAAAACAATAAAATACCATTACCAGACTAAACCATCCAAACTATTTAATAGGTATGTAATTAATCTAAGATTAACTGCTAAAACATTTAATTTTCAGGTTTTATATATATAATCGTTTATATGTTCCAACGATACACTATCAGTTAACTTCAAGTTGTATCAGTAGTTGAGGTTTCCTTTTCGCTTATATGAAGTGATATAATAACTACCCCCTTCACCGATTCTGCAGCACCGCGAAAGTGAATGCAGTACAACTATTTTTATATCACTTTATATAAGTGATGTTAAGTTCGCCCGTTTGGTGGTGTACTGCCCTATTTTACTGAATTATTTGGTGTGCTGTATAAAATAACTTTACTATGCCATATGAGGTAGTACGATGTGATGAAAAATTACTAATTTTAAACGGCAAAAGAGGCGTTTTAATCCTGGATACAGGGAAATTAGTCTAAGCTAAAATTGCTTTAAAAATATGATAATTTAATTTTAGGAGAAACAAATACCGTCCATATTTAAAATGTTTCGTTTGTGCACTCCAACTTTTATTTTATTGAATACTAAGGTTATGTAAATTTGATTTAAACAAAAATAACTGATCGTTTGCTAACCTCTGAAGTTTTGAATTGATCTGAATATTTCAGTTCATGCAAATATCATTTCAGTTAAAATTACTTGTGTGGAAAATAAATCATTGCTTCTATTGAAAACTATTATTTCAACATATTGTCTTAAATGAGGGAAACTTTTTCATGAGTGCAAATTACTTTAGCTGTTTTGTTATTCGCAGTTTAATATAGATAGATCAACATTTTTATTTACAAATAAAGGAATGGTTACAAAGTTACTAATCAGTTGTAATAAGATGAACTAACATTTGTCCTCTTGAAAGATTATATTTTACGATTCTCTTTCGTTTGGACATCGTATCTGTGTATCACACCACGGCACAGTTGAGCATACACAGTTAACCAACTAACCCCACTTTTTCAGAAACGCGCGAAAGACGCCTAATATCAGACTCCAAAATAACTTTTCTCTGCATCGATGTCCTAGGCACACTATATTTTAGATATATAGCTACTGCTATCGTTCCAATTGGCTTAGATGGCCAGAAAAAATGGCAACGCTGTTGGAGGCGATATTGTTCGTTGGATTTTGCAAAAATATATACACGGAGGTGATAATGTACTGTTCATGTACGGAGGCTGCAGCGCCCGGGCAGTATAAGAGAATTATGTATATGTACAAACTGTAAAATACTTTCCCCTCTAAATTGTTTTGCATTAACGGCAATATTATAAGTTAATATATAGAAAAAGCATAAGCGTAGCTCTTTTCCTTTCAGTGGAGTTATGGTTGCCTGTTCAATATGCGGAGGCACAGGCGATACAAATGCATATATATATATATATAGAGATAAAGAATACACTTCAGTGAGTCAGTTTTTTTGTATTGTAGTTAGGAAAAGTATACGAAAAAGAAAAGATGTTTTGGAGAAATATATGCATTCTAAAATCTAGAGAATTATTTCTGGGTGGTTCTCAGAATCAGAAACTTGATTTGATTCGTTGATTACTTTACTTATTGGAGTCTTTAGCTTTGGTTTTCATCGTCCTTAA
>JARFOC010000497.1:0-31744 GCA_031763485.1 Osmoderma eremita
GAATTTTATTAAATTAATTTGTGCGGTGTGGATTTCCCGATACTGTGTATTAGTGATACCAGCCCACAGTCCTTGCACTTCTTTTAAGAAGATTTTCAGATGAAGTGTTTCTTATGAATCTTAGTAATAATCTATATCAAGAAATAGTATTGTTCAATTATTTAATTAATTAATCTTGAGCTCATAATCAATTGCCAACATCAAGATTCTTGAATCTATTTAAATATGCACGGTATGAAAGAGGATATATCGACGAACGTATACCTAAATGTTAATTTTTTTAAGAAAGTGTCACAACGTTTTATGACATTGTACTTGGATCACTACCTGGGCAAAATGTACTTGTGCAGGTTCACTTGGTCCAAGTTAATTTCCACGGCCATTTTTACTAAGGCGTGTGAGTGGTCGCTGAGCTCACACAAGAGCTTGAAATTTACAAAAAAATGTATAAACATGTCAAAAAGAAAAAGCTCAGTATTGAATTCTTAGGCGTCAGACTTTTCCTTCAGTTTTCTTCGAGAAGTAGTACATGAAGATGAAGATACGTTCAAAGGCCTTCTACGATTGACTAGTGTACAATTTGATAAGCTAGTGGAAGACTGAAAAGACTGAAAATTCAAACAGTTGATACAAACATGAGAACTGTTTTACCTGTAAAATTGAAACTACAAATTGCCCTTTGCCACTAGGGAAGGAGTTATTGATTTCGTTCGCTAGAATGTATGTAGAGTTCGGAAATCTTGGAATCATTGGAAAACTATATTCGAGTTGTTTTTTTTTATTTTTTGATTCATACTTGACATTAAAAACATGTGGTAGCTTGGTTAAAGAAAAAGTTTGTACGTCAAAATACCAAAATATTACATGGTTTCCGCATCATAATCCGGATACAATTTTCGCTAAATAAACTTCAAGATGATAGGTATGTGAAATGTTATAACCTTTCCCCCAAAAGAACTTTGTTGATTTTTAATTGTTCGAACCGTGACTTAACAGTTGCGAAAATAAAACAAATTATTCCTGAAGAAATTAAAAAGAAACTCATATTGTGTCTGTTCTAAATGCATCCTCAGATGGACCAAATGATTGATTACATTGATTAGCACAGCCATACGTTTTAGAAGCCATAGTTTCTCGGTATGAAACGACATTTTGAAATCTTGTTATTTAAATTTACAAACAACATAGATGCATTGCTATGCTACAATGATCCCACCCAAAGAATTTATAAGGTCCCAAATCTTCATTAAACTATAATTTACATGATAAGACTGAACCATCTTCTGGTGTTCCTTTTTACACACATTTTAAACACTAGAAGATGCGATAAACGAGAGAATAACGAAAACTGAGCAACTTTTTAGGCAAAAAAACAAATACCAAAACATACAAAAACAAAAATAGTTAAAAGACATATACGTGTGAATCTTGGACAACAACGCATAGTCATGAAAGTAGATTAACAAGTACGGAAGAGATCATTGAGAAAAATAGATGTAAAAAAGAGAGAGGATAAAATTAGAAACCAGGTATTCCGAGAAAACCTTAGCATAGATCCTGTCAAAAGAACGATAAAACAACTGAAGTGGTTGGGCCATCTAATGAAAGGAGAAGAGAACAGACCAATTAGACAAATATTCACGGTCAAAGAAATGGGATAAAAGAAGAGAGCCAACCAAGAAGAACGTCAAAGAAGGAGGTGCAGACCGCAGCTGAGAAAACTAACTAAAATGGGAAGATGCAAACAAAGCAAGCAACAGTAAAAAGTGGAAGGAACTATGGAAGAAAGCAATTGAGTTTTCAGTTGCTTTCTTCCATGTTTCCTTCAGCATAACTCGACATCGAAAGGCACAGTAATTCCATGGATTAAATAAGTAAAAACCATTGTAGCGTCACATTCAGGAATTTATTAAAAGTGACGGCTACTAAAATATTTCCGAAAAATTATAAAACGTCTTTAATTATCAAACGATTTGTCTTCCACGTGTGTAATATAAACAATTCTCTCATAAAAGTTTCTGCTTGAAAATGTCCGATAAACGCAAAGTCAAATAATATTGCAAAAGCATCCTCAAACGTGATAGAGAAAGACATAATAGAACGGGATTTTGGGAAACATCAAAGGATAACCCTAGCAGCATGAAAACATTCCAACACAACCGAACATTACATAAACACGTGGAAATACACATTTTTCCTTTAGGTCATGTTAATTGCACGTAACATCCGCAGCTTTTATCAAAAATCCAATTATCCTGCGTCACTTTAATTCCCCGCGGACTTTAAGAAAATCGATAGAAGTGACTTAGAAAGGCCACTGTACACATGCTGATTGTCCGTACGCGATCTAGGTCAAAATAAAGGGAAACGAAAGGTCGCACATAGATACATATGTTTACTCGTAATGTTTATTACCAGTTTAAATAATACTGGCGTAAAAGAACCGACAATTTGTTGGGATATCCAGCAGTTTTATCGAATCAGATAGCGGCGAAAAATTGGAGCGGTTCAAAGTATTTCGGCGTCCGCTTTTATAATCAAACATAGAAACAAAAAATATAAAATGGAAACAAAACCTATGGGGCCAAGTAATATCAAATGTAAATAAAGGAAAATTTTCTTTGTGAGTGCGTTAGTATTGGCAATATAAGATAAATTATAGTAATCTCCTTGAAAATGTTGTTCTTTATTAATATAACTAACAGGAAATATCTGCCTAAATTTATTTCTGGGGAGTTATTCTTAGATTTTAGCAATAAAATTAGCATTTCCACTATAAAAAGATTTTTTACAATTTTTGCAAATTGGAGTACTTGGTGCAAAATAATAAACAGACGATTTTAAACGAGGTAGGTTACTAGTACATGTACCTATTTTAAATAAATTTCCTTGAAAAGGCTACTAAAAAGTTTCATTTCCAATAAAAATCAGCTGTCAATGACTCTCCGCTAGAAAAACTAACAAACGTAAGATTAATTATAAACAATGAGTGTACTTACCTTTACAATGTTTATATTTCACTTTCCAAATCTAGCCGCTTCGTACTGAAAGAACCGTATAAAATCGAAAGTCAAGTACGCAAGTATTATTATACCATACGCTGGCGTATACACACTACTACTGCACTGCGTTCGCAGCTCTAGCACGGACCACGGACACTGCGCTACGGCAAGCGTTTAGAACGGCGAAAAAAATGAGCAACGCTTTACACTACTCGCAACACGATAGCTAACCATTGAACGCCTACTTGTTAAACGAAGTTCACTCGGTACAGTCAGTCAAGACTTGAGTTTGACCCACATTTGGCATTTTCACGGCAAAACAAACGATTGTCGTCCTAATATACTTATCGCCGAAGGTTTCCGGCGCCTACGCCACTGTAAACGTGATCAATATTATTTAAGCCGTCAGCTGTTTCCCGGTAGCCGATTCCATATATCCGCAGAGTTTAGAGACATTTTTCGCCTGACCACAACTAAAACAAATAATTTTTGGCGCATGCTTGACATTTTGAACGGTTGTGTAATAATACCTAACGAGCTTTGGTTCGCGGGAATATAGTAAACACGTGCAGTTATGTACAAACGTGCTAAATCCCTGCCTTATCAAATCAATGCAAAATATACGTAGTTAACGATAAGAACGATTAACTATTAATGCACATAAACTATAGCGCGTGTGCGATCTTGATCTTCGTTGAAAAATCGAAAATATGGTAAAATCCCACTCTCCAAATGAGTACAAGGTTCTATTTTGACATATAATAATATTATCCAACAAACGCATTAGCAATATATCGCTTAATAAGTTCTACTCGAGCATGTACGAGGTGTGTAAATTAAGTAATGAGAATGGCAACGTAGCGTTTGATTTGGCAACACGAGAAGCACGGGACATTGAGGGGCGACAAGTGGACATTGTAATACGCGTTCAGTGCAAGTTCAAACTCGATCAAGTCATTTGGTTGTCCGTTTTCCGTAAACCCAGTCTTCGTAGTGCGTTCTACAAATGAAAAGACATTAATTTCGAACAACGGTGTGCTATCAGGTTTTGCTTCAGACTTGGGAAAAGTGCAACAGAAACTTTTGAAAAACTTCAGCAGACCTACGGAGACAGCGTTTTGTCAAAAGCCCAGGTTTTTCGGTTGTTTAAGGCATTTTCAGAAGGAAGAGAGTCGATGGGAGATGAGCCACGCAGTGGAAGGCCTTCAACTGCAAGAACTGATGGCAATGTCGACAAAATCTGCGATCTTGTGCGTTCAGATCGTTGGTGGACGGTCAGAATGTTCGGGGAACAGTTGAATTTGTCTCACACCACCGTTCATCAAGTTTTGATCAATGAATTGGGAATGAGAAAGATCTGCTCGAAAGTGGTTCCAAAAAATCTTTCGCAGGAAAGGAGTCTTGAGTTTTTAGAATCGATTGAAAATAATGAAATTTTTTTGAAATGTGTCATTACTGGTGATGAGACTTGGGTGTTCGAGTATGACCCGAAAACAAGACGCCAGAGCATCGAATGGCACACTTCAGACTCTCCAAAGCCCAAGAAAGCAAGAATGAACAAATCAAAGATCAAGGGCATGCTGATTTGTTTCTTTGATAGCCAGGGAATCGTTCACAAAGAGTTCGTGCCTCAAGGTCAGACAGTTAATAAACATTTTTACCGTGAGGTTCTCGAAGAACTCCGAGAAAGGGTCATGCGTGTGGGACCAAACATCAAGAACGATTGGATCCTCCATCATGACAATGCGCCTTGTCACACAGCAATTTCCACCAAAAGTTTTTTGTCCAGTAAATATATTTCTGTGGCTCTCCAACCTCCTTATTCACCTGACTTGACTCCTTGTGACTTTTTTCTTTTCCCAAGATTGAAAATTCATCTGGAGGGATATCATTTTGGGGCTCTCGAAAACATTCAAACGGCTGTAACCGACCAGCTAAAGGCGATTTCAATATCCGAGTTGCAGCACTGTTATGAGGAATGGAGGAACCGTCTCCAACGCTATGTGGCTTCCCAAGGGAGTTACTTTGAGGGAGACAACGTTAAATTATAATTATATACAAATAAAGATATTTAAAAATATCAGTCTCATTACTTAATTTACACAGCTCGCATAGTAAATATACGCGAGACAAGAAATTTTACAACAATAAGACACTAGAGATTAGATATAATCAATAAGCATTATTGAGCAATAAAAAATAGGAAGCTTAAAACTGGGGTAACTTTCATTGATCTAACTGCTGCGTACGATATAGTATGACAGCAAGGCCTAATTTATAAGTTTATAAGTTTAAATCCCTATCATAGAACGGCAACACGTGTAGATGACGTGCTAAACAATAGAGCTTTCCAGTTCATCCTAGGTATGTAACAGTATGAGCAAACCGAGGAGACTACCAACGGAGTCCCGCAAGGCTCAGTCCTCGGCCCATTGCCCTTTAGCCTGGACATCGCCGATAAACGATCAAGAAAGTTTGAATGCACGGACATGGACGGTCAATGACTCCAGTTTAACCAAAGACCTGGCTGTCATATGTATTTACTTTCGGAAATAAAACTGCACAGTATCTTGCTTTTATCTAATAATAAAATAGCAAATGGAGAACGCATACTAACTCTTAATAATCACCAAACATCCTTCGGAGTTACCTTTGACAAGACCTTGTCAGAACTTAAATTGACATAACGTTGTTGTGCATGGAGATGGAAAGCTGTTAACATCGTTAAGGGCAGCGAATTTCGCTACTGAGCGATTGTCGATTGTTGTATCCAGCAAGAATATAGAATCTTGGAAGATCGAAAATTAAACAATCGACTGGATGAAACTAATCCCAAGGCGTATGAAACGCTTTACGGGAATGGGAATTGCCAGAAACTGTCCAAACATTATGTTTTCATACAACTCCATCAAAGATTTTATGGAGCATTCGTTTTGTTGGAGCATATTTACCAATGAATTTGGGGATCATTTTTCAAGTTAAAATTTGTCGAGCAGCGTGATCTCAGATACCAGTATTTCAATATTTCATATTAGGAAAGAATTTCAAGAAAATATCGTTCAAATAATAATTATGAATATAGATTGAAGAACACTAATATTTCTTAATTTCTAACAAAAGAAGCTGCCCTCCTTATACCGCACTAAACACTATATATTTCTTGAAAATCTGTTTTGTTCCCGAATCAGTACAAGGTCTCTTTAAAAGAAGAAAATCCCTAGCAGTCGCTACATTTTTGATTATTTTTTTTAAAGTTTAGTTTGAGTGTATCCTAACATCCAAGCACTTATAAAATATATAAACTTTAAACTATGAAACCACACGAAAAATAAAATCCAATAATTTCTCAACAAGAAAAAATTGTGGGCATACTTGGTATTACAGGGGAACCAGCAATAATGGAAAAACATTGAATTTTTGTGTGTTATTCGTATATCAAATGTACTTACACTTGCAGCAGCGATTCACCTTACAAGCACCTTTACCGCACTACGGCGCCTCCACCATATTTCCTTCACAACTATTCTAATTTACTTTTTTCCTGGGTAAAATAAAATAGTAAGAAAGGTATTGGAGGACAAGAGATATTTCTATCATACATATACATGCGAATATAAACTTTGATTTACTTAATATTTATAAAGGAAAAATTTTAATTTCCCGCTGCATCACATTAATTAATGTTCCGCAAACAGTAGTTGTTAGTAGTAGAAAAAAATGCTAATTTCAGATGACTAAATATTCAGTTGTGTACCATAACTTATTAATGAATGTTCATAGCGCGAAGCATTGAGATAGTTGACTGCATCTATGCAAATAAATACGCCGTTGAAACGATAAACAAACTTCAAAGAATAATAAAGTCTAAATAATGAATGTGCTGTTCCATTCCAAGTTGTTCGACTATTTGTATAGAGAACATGGTTAACTGCACTACAGACATTAATTTCACGACGGTCTCTTTCTTCACTTACTATGGGTCATTCACTTTGTTCAATACATGTTTGACAGATTGCAACACAGGCTGTTGAAATTTAAGAATAATATTATAAACTATCGGTGCTGTCGGAACTGGCCTATTTGAGAATGAAAATGTAAATGGGCCAATTACTTCTTGAGGACTACTTTCTAGTAGAGTAGTACTATTTCATCATTTGAACCTTTTCTTGGTTAGTGTACGTTAATATTCAAAAATAGCCAAGCGAGAAGTAGTAATGTAAAGGAAAATATGCAAGTATGCGTGCCAGTTTAACACTGACTGCGATTTGCCATCAGCGCTGCTCGCTCATTTGCGTACGCATCTAGCGAAGGCAAAGTCCCCACCACGTACAAATATTGCATTAGCAACTATGACGATTTTTTATGCATATGTTTCTGCTAATAGTTAGATGTGAAATTTCTGACTGTGTACAGAGACAATCGAGACTGGTATCTTTATAGAGAAAAACGACCAATTTTTGCCTATTTGATATGTAGTTCTCTGTCCTTTTTATTATTGAAAAATCTCCTATAATTGTATCTCTTACAAACATTTGGAATGATAAACTGTGGTAGCGCTAATATTCCCAATTTTTTCTAACTTCCATTTGGTGAAAAATCTGGTAACTTTCACGTTTTCTCTGTTAAGTTCATTCCCTTTTGTTGACGAGAACTGTCATAGCAAGTTTGGTTATCTCACATTTATTATAGAGAACCATATAATCGCCACCAACCACATACATCAGATGAGGAGTCTCTTTATATTGTACTAAGATATAATCTTTATTGCTAATGTGCTACTGATTCTTCAAATAAATAATTTACATTGTAAATAGTTGTCTTTATTTCTCTACCCAACACTTCACTCTAGTTTTATTACATTTTAACACTAACTAAAGTTGCTGTTCGAGCATAGAAACCTATAACTAAAATTAATGATTGTAGAGTGAAAAATATTCAATTTTCCAGTAGCAAAAAGTAGTGTATCGTGAACTCGCATCACATGAGTTAGTATTTTACTCTAAAACTAGTAGATCGTTATAGGCGCGGTCTAGAGTCAAATTTTCACTCTATATAGACAGAATTTGTTTTTATTACCAAGAAACCGCAGTGGACAACCCCAACAAAAATAGCATGAAAATTATTATAATTAAAATAAAATGTTCTTTCTTATTCTATTAATTTAGTGTTTATTATTATTTCAGGGATTCAGAGTACGTACTTCAAGCTTTTATTTTTAAACAGCGTATGTTTTCCAGATATCTTAAACAAGTACGTTAAAATATGGCTGCTTAATTTCAATTAAATTTAAAACTAAAACGAGAACTGCAAGTTATACACACAAACAATCTCAAAAGCACTTACCCAAATTCCAGACTATCGCGTTGCATTTTATCTTTACTTTTTTCCTTTTTCGTGGATGTCTGCCTAAAATGCAAAGAAAACGAGCACGTCAGAGAATCAAAAGATACGTAGAAAGTATTTCTATCTATATTAAATTGAAAAAATGACTGAGGAAAGAAATCGATGTTCGACCTTTTTTTGATGAGCACACTAAAAACTATTTAATTACTATTAGCAATAGCTGACTAAAAATACGATTTTTCAAAACTTACGAATTCTGCCTCAAGATAGACTCGTACGACGGCGAATTAAAGAAACCATCTGGACTACCCGGTGAGCTAGGGCTAGCAGGTGTTGATGGACATTTATGGCCACTAAACATCTTTTTCAAAAACCTCTTTGGCGAAATGTTATCGGTTTTATCCACCACAAGTTTTTCTAGAGAGGGTGATTTCGGCTCCATCCTTGCTTGAACACTGTATGTATATATATAATAGCGAACAAAGAGCGTTTATATTTATAACAAATATGTCACCGAACTTGACAATATTAAAACCCAAGCAATAAACCTACAAATACAGGATCTAATCCCTATACAATAACGGGTGAAATTGGATAAATTATGATAGCGGTTTTTCTATTAAATATACAACCGTCTGTTTAATCAAATACCGCCGGGCAAACTTAAAACACTACAATCTATACCTTTGTAAATAAATGGTTGGTGCACTGTTATACTTTTTCGAACTAGTAATATGAAAAATAAAATGTACAAACTGTGCAAACTCCAGAGCACGGAAGTGGTCTAATAAGACGATATAAAGCATTTCCGTCTTCTTTTAGCTGTGGTATCCGGTAGTAAAATTTATATTATCATAGATAAGAGCACGCAAAATATAAAAGGTGGTTAGTATGTTATTTTTCATGATATGCGCATTATGATAAAATATTTATCTAATACTTACCTCATGAAAGGCTGTTTTATTTAGTTAAACCAGAAAAATATAAATTTCGTATATCGTATGCTCCTACGGGCAACTGTTTAACGTATGTGCTTATAAATAATAAAGTCTTCGCCGAAATGCCATCTGCTTTATAAGGAATAACTTTTAAAATCAACTTTGAACTCTTTCTAGAGAACTATGTTGGTTTACTACCAGCGGCGGCTCGTGAGTATTTTTAATGGGTGGGCAGCAGTAGGCATAAACTCTGAACATTTATTATCATTATTAAAAATAAATCAATGATATCTCAAAATTTCCATTTTATTTAATTATGTTTGGGTCAGCATTGCCTATCCTACTACCCCCGACTAGCCGCCACTGTTTACTACATTTGGCAACAACCAATCAACTTCGAACTCTTTCTAGCAAACTATGTCAGTAAATGTAGTAAGTAAAGTAAAATCTGAAGTGTGTTATTAAATTGAATTCAGTTCGATTAATCAGATTTGAAACTAAAAGATGCATAGAGTAAGGAAGAAGCGGGAATTTAATTTTGGAGGTTAGAAAAAACATCATGCGATTACGCTATTGAGGGGTATTTCGACGGGTTATATGACATTACGTTGGTATTAATTATTGAAACATTGATTCAATATTTAAAAAGATTTAAGAGAAAAGAACTCTTAACGTACAAGAAGGGAAAATTAAGAAGGGAAATGGACAACTGAAAAGTTTTGTAATGAATTTGAAACTTGTTTATACGTGAAAAACACTGTGCTATTCAAGTGATGTTCTGTGTGGTGCATATCTCCCAGAGTGCTGCGTCTAACTAAGAGATTCCGCTGAGGATGGCTGGCTGGGGATAATATCTGGGGTTTTTCACTAATGAAGGTGGTAAGGGTATTTTTAGATTTACTATTTTAAGCCACCGTATCCTATTCTTTATACCATGTTTGTTTATCAATATAATAATACACAATGTTATGTAAATACTTATACTTACGAAGAAAAAGTATTCTTGTCACATCATTCTCTCAAGTTAAAAGCAATACGCCAGGCGCATGTGTTATGTACGCAACAATGTTTCGCCTGACGGACCGAGCTAGCTCGGAAAACCCGAACTAACTCACCTCACTAAAACGTATCGCATTGTATCGGAAAAGGCTAGAGATGTCTAACTCGCCAGTTAAACCCTAGTTCACTCCAATAAATTTTTACGTCCGCGGCCAATAAACCAAGTAATTCCTGTAATATGACAACGTGTCCAAGTTGCTTGCATGACTATGCACGATTATATTTGGTTAATTAAATTAATATATAAATATTTAAATAATATATTTATATATTTTGTTAATTTTGTTAAGGGACAGAAAAGATGTTACTGGGTGACCGATTTTTAGGTATAGATAAGGAAATGGTGGTGCACGCTTATTGCAAACATTGTACATTCACACGACGACACAACAGCACCATATTTCTTATTTGGTGGTTGGCAATACCCTATGACATTTGTAGTCAATCTAAAATGAACTTGTCAAATAAAACTTTATACTCATTAAATTTAATGCAAAATAAATGAGAATTTGTGTAGGTCACCTGAAATTAGGGAAATTGCATCTGATGCAGCTATGGTTCGGAATTATATGATGTTTATTCCACTACGCTTTGCACTTGATGGTTTGACCGCATTTTTTGACTTTTGAAATTTCAATTGACCACTCTTGAAAAACTAAACTAAATTGCAGCACACTGTGCTGTAATGAGATATTCGCTTTCAATGCGTTAATAGTGTTATTATGGCCAGGGCCGTCTTAAGCCAGGCGGGGGCCCTGGGCACTGGGATGCATGGGTCCTTTGGAGAGAAATTAAAAATCGATTCCGCGGCTGTCACTAAGATTAGGAGGCCCCATTGATCGCGGGGCCCGGGGCTAGAACCCAGTGTGCCCATGCCTAAAGATGGGCCTGATTATGGCACCAAATTAGAAAATAGCTATTTGTTTAATAAGGCAACAAATACGGTTGTGGAACTCCCTTCGTTTTAATTTTAATCATAAAAAAAACTCAAGTCAACACTAAAACTTCTAGAAATCTTTGAAATGCGAATTTACAGTGTTTATCTGTAGTCTTGATTAAATCTTATTCTGTTCTGATTTTTATGTAATTGAAAGTTAAGTAATATTTTTAAAATACTTATATGCAATGTTCTGGGAGTAATTAATTAAAATTAAAGTTTTGACAAATATTATTAGCATACAGTTAAAAAACGGCTAATCGGTCAGTATATATAAAATTATTACTTTATTAAATTATTAAATACAAAAATCCTTGACTGACCTGTTCCCAAATGATCACATGTATTAATTAAAATTAAAAGCAACTCCTGACAGCTGTAGAGAAAGTTAACATGACCTTGCCTGCATAGTATCTGATTAGCTAAATACAAAAATAATAATCAGACAAATTTTGAATCCATTTAATCTAACCCATCTGGACTAACAGCCATGTAACATAAAACACCTCCACCAGGTATCTGTTGAACTGAAACAAAAGCCCTACCATCAGGTGACTGATGAGACAGCATTGGAGCAATAGGTCCAGTTCTAGGCAAATATGGTATTTGAGTCGCAAGCATGTTGCCCAGATTCTCCGCCAATGGACACATATTATCAGATTCTGGCGGTGGATTCGTGAAGGGGCCGTGTAAAAACCGATTCCGGACTTGTATTCTTAAGAACTGAATGTACTCGTTACGAAGCCTGGCGGTCTCTAAGTCGTCGTCTCGCAAGCCGGCCAATTTCCTTACCCATTCTGAACAACGTACTCGATCTATAAAAAATACACCACAGTTGGTAAAAGTCTCAAAAAATTGTATCGAAATGATAAAGCATTGTAAGCACTGTAAGTACCATAGGGATTGGGCAAAAACGTAGCATGGTAAGCGATATCCCGAACTGCTAACTTAAACTCGTTGTTATCTTGGGTGGCCATCGTAATACATATTAATTACGATTCCGAATAAAGGGATAAGTTAGACATTATAATTTATCATTTCACATATCGTGACAACCAAATTTTTGAAATTTCAAAAATACGATACTCTTCACGCCATCTACCGGACAATGTCACAAGTACATAATTCAGAACATTTAACATATATTATACGTCTATAGGATTATAATTTTATTCTATATAAATTTTTCAAACTAAATTTTATCTAAATCATCATTTGGCAAATAAACTGAAGCATATTCAACTACCAACCTTCTCACTAACATACAGCACAAATGAAAAACATCGACTAGATGGAAACAGCCATAACAGCTGACTAATATTTGACTGAAAACTTCAACGCGTTGGATGGCTAATACAATTAATAATATAGGGATGACTTGCAAAATTTACGTGTTCAAAAGCCTTAAAGGTTTATTTGCCCAATATTATTGCGTCTTAGCTGAATCGCGCCATAAGATTTAAGTAAAAAATGCCACCAGAATCAAGGAAAGAAGGTGGCCGTAAAAGTTTGGTATGATATTTATTCATAGGTTATGGTTAATGCGTCAAAACCATTCGGTTAATAGAATTAATTTTTAGCCACCTTTGTCTCCGGGACCAGTATTAGATATATCCGATGATGAACTGGTGTCAATATCAGTTAGAGACTTGAATAGGCAATTGAAGCTTAGGGGTCTGTCAAGAGATGAAATTGTACGTATGAAACAGAGGCGACGTACATTGAAAAACAGGGGATATGCTGCTTCGTGCCGTATTAAGAGAATCGAACAGAAAGATGTACTTGAAACTGAGAAGTCGCAGGAATGGAGAGATATGGAGAAAATGCAAGAGGACGTCATCACGATGGGTGAAGAGGTTACAACAATGAAGACTCGATACGAAGCTTTGATTAAATTTGCGATAAATAATAAAATACCTATACCTCCAGAGTTGGAAACCCTGTAGGGAAATGGCAATGCCAGTGAAAATATGCATTTAATTAGCTTTTATTTCAGGTAATACAGAAATTCCTCATAATTCAATAATCATATTCTCGTCTCAAATCTGATATTGTATTAGTTTTATGATTCACATCTTATGATTTTAAGAATTGTGAAATTACTTAAACCAATTAATTACAAATATTTTATTAAAATTTCTCTTTCTTATTTACATAAGAATCTTCATCAGTCAAAATTTAAAAAACTTGAACACCCAAAGTAGTCAACAAATCACTTGTTTAATAATTTTATTAATTCTGCAACAAGCTGTACATTTATACTATTTCCTAATAACATATATTTTTTCTTGTTACTAATATCTGGAAAATCAAAAGTTTCTGGGAAACACATTAAACGTGACACTTCTTTTGGTGTAAAGAACCTTAAATTCAATTTTAATAACTGCTGTATGTATTCTTGACTATTTGGGTCTACATTTTGTATATTTTCATAAATCTGATGAAATTCTTCTTCCTTCTTCTCGGTATAAACGCTTCCAGTGCCTTCAATATATTTTCCATATGCTTTTGTGAAACAACATGACCTCGTAGAATATTTAAAACAGACATCCAAAATATTTCCATATCTTTGCAAGATCTTTTCAGATAACAAGAATGAAGTGGTGTCTATATTTTTGTCTAATACATGTAACAGCGGAAATATTGATTCTGTTGGGTCAAATAATTCAACTGTCTGTATCTGCAATTAAACAAACTCAATAATCATAGAATAAATATATACAGGCTGTGTATAAATTGGCGCAAAATCTACATGTTGCTTGTTAAATTCTGAATCCCAAATCTCAATATGAAAATATTGTACCATGCTTCATATTTCTTCACGAGGTAATCGAAATTTCAACTTTTAGTCCACAAATAAGCATTATTGTTCAATATCTCTCAATAGAAGGTAGTTGCAAGTCAGGGAGATTTGATATGTCAGTATTAGAAATCACACCAGAAAGGCTCAAACGAGTATCACAGGCAATTCCGCATAGAATACAACTACACTTAGAAACAGACTAATTTCAATTTGAACAATTATATAAGCAACAGTGTCACAGATTTACTAGAAGATACATATCCAAAAATAAATCAATTCTATTATAAAATACACTGTAATTTAACACTTTTCAATATGTATTATTTTGACAATAAATAATTTCAAGAGCAAATCATCTTTTGTGCAATGCGTAGAATTTAAAATGTAAGATTCACCCATCTGATACTACACACAAATAAAATGTTCTCGAAAATTGAAATTCAGACAAATACATACAACGTATGATACAATGTCTTGACATTAAGATTTTCAATTGAGACCCAAATGAAGAATGTTGCTGCGCACCAATTTATACACCCCCCGTCTACTATTATTACACACAATTGGGCCTACAGTAAAACTAAACTTCGCTGGGAATTTCTTTGCTAAGCAATAATATCTGTGCCTTGTATTTGGAATGCCAAATTGATGGGGACTTAGTATAAATTCTTGATACGTATACTGCATTTTTTCTAATTTTTGCACAAATATATTTCGGCTTTCTGATGTCTCAAAGCCTTTCACGTTTTCTAGTAAGATATTTTCTATATTGATATATGGTAATATGTCAAGTAAATGTAAAAACGCACAAGTTCTTGGATCGTTTGCATCTTTCCTCAGTCCGTTTCTGGTAAACGGTTGACAAGGAGGAGACATAAGAATCGTATTTACATTTAAATTGTTTATAAAATCTGCAGTTAGGCCTTGTATATTTTTGTTTAAAACTGTAGTTCCTGGAAAATTATGTTCATACACCAAATTAGCAGTTTCATTTATATCCACTGCAGCTACGACTTCGCCAGCCACATTGCTTTCTAAAACTAAATCTGTTGTATATTTACTTACACATTAATGAAATTAACTTACTTTGAATTGCAAAATGCATGCCTCCTATGCCGCTAAAAAGTTCTAAGACTCGCATGATCACTGTTTAGAATATGATTATGATACGAGAAAATAAAAAACCGTTCCCGTCACTCTGACAGACAGTGAATTAGGTTAGGTTTTTGAAAAGTCTAACAATTTGAAGAAAACAAAATAACTAGTACGTCTATAATAACTAATATTAAATGTTCACTTTGTGAAATTTAAGTTGGTATTGAAAGTGTTATGATTGAAGTGTTTATGACAGATGACGAATAGAACCAAAATATAAAATCACAATTATTATCGTTTTGCATAGATATGATAATTGAATATAAACAGTACAGAAACAGCCTGGAAATTATTAAATTGTAGTATATGAACTAAAATCAACAGCCTTCCTTATAGATGGTATAACCTTAAAATCTGATTAGTAAATTAAAGGGAATGTTTAGAAGTAGAAGCTGGTTTGGTGGAGGTTGGGGGCGACCGAAAAACCCACATTCGTTGGAGCATTTGAAATACTTATACAATGTGCTGTCGAGAAATCAAACTGTATCAGAACACAACCGTGGTTTACTAGTGGAAACATTGCGGTCCATAGCTGAAATATTAATATGGGGCGATCAAAATGACTCTTCTGTTTTTGAGTATGCAGAAAAATCTGGAATACTGTGCTGTACTAATATTTTTCTTATAGTTTCTTTTTAGAAAAGAATATGCTATCCTTTTTCCTACGGATAATGAGACAAAGAAGTGGAGGTTCAAGTTTTGTATGTGTACAACTGCTACAAACGTTAAATATTTTATTTGAAAATATAAGAAATGAAACCTCGTTATGTAAGATTATCTAAACACTGGCCATAACAAATTATGTCATGTTTAAATTTTAGATTATTTATTATCCAACAATCATGTGAACTCAATAATAGTGCATAAGTTTGATTTTTCTGATGAAGAGGTCATGGCATATTATATTTCGTTCCTAAAAACACTGAGTTTGAAATTAAATGTACATACAATTCATTTCTTTTACAATGAGGTAAATAATCCTTACTAGTTTGATTTAATATGAAATGTAATACCTATTTTTCCTTGCAGCACACAAATGACTTCCCATTATACACAGAAGCAATCAAATTTTTTAATCATCCAGAATCCATGGTGCGAATAGCTGTTAGAACGTTAACATTAAACGTTTATAGAGTTGAGGATGCGAGTATGTTGACATTCATACGAGACAGAACAGCTGCACCCTATTTCTCAAATATTGTGTGGTTCATTGGAAAACACATTCAGGAATTGGACGCATATGTTCGAAATCATGCTGAGTAAGTAGTAGCATAATATATAGGTTAATCCAAATTAAGTGCCCATTATCTTCGATTTTAATTATTATTTATCATAAAAAGTAGATTACACACTAAGATAAATGTCTTAGGACAATTATTTTTGTTGTTTGCAAAGGGACTTTTCCAATTTGCTACAAGTGTATAATTAACAATAAAGAATTTATTCATATTTTCAATTTATTTGTGCCGACCCACAATAACAAAGTATGTTTAGAAACGTGCATAAAAAAATTTGATTATCGTCGTTCGGGAACTAAATTATTCAATTCACACAAAATTCCAAAAAAATGTCGAAAAGAATAAGCGGAAATCGAAAATTTTACTATACTTTAAGACAGGGGCGGCTCGTGAATTTTTATGGGTACCTAAGGGCTGCACAAAAAATAACTAAATTAATGAGAAATTAACCTAAACATTGTTTGATGGAGAGAAGAAATTAAATAGCCATCAGCCTTTACAGATCAAAACCAGTTGATATGTTAACAGAGTGGCCCAGTTGTAGTGACTGCTAGCACTCTTTTGGAAAAGTTCGTACATTGTTTAAATTTAAAAGGAATTACAAAGCAGTAAAATTACGCAACAAATATCTGAGATGGTCACTTCCAAGTGTGATCATGTACAGATGTTAGACTTAATTAAGCAATTAAATTGGGTCCGTTTCTTGCTACAGTGCAAAATATCGTCAGTAAATTCTTTATTATTAAAAGTGTACAAATCCATTTGCAACAGACAATCGATCATGCTGAGACTTATGATACTCTTGTATGTAGAGATACCATTAATTTTACTATATATTTTTCAGCCATCAATCTCAAAACAGGCTAGCCGATTTAGTAGCTGAACATCTAGATCACTTACATTACCTCAACGATATTTTATGCTTGAACATAACGGATTTGAATCAAGTACTAACAGATCATTTGCTCCATAAACTTCTCATACCTCTGTACATTTATTCACTGTCATCTGTACGTCGACAATCCGAAACTACGATAGAATCTGCCACTCAAAATCTCGCGAAAGTCCTCAACAAAAACACGAACTTCACCGAATATCCTTCCCAACAGCAGTACGAATTTGTAAATGGTAAAGTGTCATGTATCGTGGCTCTCTTTTTGCTATCACAAGTCTTCCTCATTATATCCCATCCGCCACTTGTACATGTACTAGCGTGGATTATTTTAAAATCGGATCGTATCATGTTGGAGAAGGGAGTTGATAAATTGTTGGAATGTTACGAAGTGGAGGTGAAGCGCGAAACTGGAGGCGACTCTGCCCAGTGTTCTGATATTTTGTCGAACGATGGCAGCTCGTCTTCAAAAGAAAATCTGGTGGAGGAGCCAAAGAATATAACGGACGAAGAGAAGGAGAAATTGGTTACCGTACCTAATGATTCGTGGGGTGTTGCTGATAAACCTTTCTTGGAAACCATATTCAATGCATTGGATTGCGGAGAAAATGATTATACGGCCTTATTTTCTCTCAGTTTATTGTACGCTATGGCAAATAATAAAGGTATGTTACTAATAATAGATAAATAATGAAATAGTATTGCCCGAAGTTCATTCTAAATTGCAATCTACGGATCACTATTGAAAAGTTAGATTACGAAGTAATTTTATGTTAGTTTCATTCAAACTAAAGTTTTATCTTCAGAATAAATATTACACTTTTCCATTCGTTTACGCAAGGTATATAATCACGAGCAAATTTTAAGAGTCATATAAGAGCACGTGTCAGTGCGGGTTTCTGACATCTTTTTGTACAAACGAGTGTTAAATAATTGTGTAGTATTGGTTGAACTTTTTTTTTATCGCCGATTGTGTAATCTCGTTACTAGATATTGTACAAATAAAAAACAGTGAATGAGGTCAAATTCAGTTCGCGACCTTCATCTACTATACTTGTTTCGTTTGGATCGTATCGCTATGGTATTTCTTGTTACAAAAAGTACTTTTGGACAGGTCCCATGAAATTTGCCTGTATATACTGTCCGGACCATTTTACTTATCGCTGAATCAAGACATCCGTTTAATAACCACGCCCAGCATGGGTAGCGGGATGGGGCGGATTTAGGGTAGTTGTTAGTAGAGCTCTGCGCGGTTCCTTTACGATGCGATCCGTATTCGTACCATTGGGGGCGGATATGATCCGCATGTATATCATATCCGCATCCAAACAATACCACCGAAGAAATAAAGCCGCAATACTGTTGTGTGACATCACCAACACTAAATGTTTGTAAATATATCGCTATCTTTAACTCGCATTTTAGTCTGAAAAATTAGTTTTGCTTGTTATTGTTTTAAAGGGTTTACGGTTGAAGGGAGGGGGGGGGGGGGAATCGTCAACTGAGCCCTTCGTCGCAGCCCATTCGATTTAATCATGAAAAAACGAAATTTCAAAATAAATCAATCTACATACAATTTTAAATGTTACAAACATGCGCGTATGCGAATAGGTCTAACCTTATACTTGCCGGCTTTGTATGACAAGGGGTAAACGTTGGCTAGGGCTACACATTGACCACCCAGCTTTTGCACATGAAGTCGGATGGTGTCTACCGTATTAAATAGAACATCGGTAAGGTAGGTTGCGGTCTGCCGACCGTGCCTGTAATGGGGAGAGAGACTTCGAACCACCCAAAACAGGTAAGATGTCGACGGATCCTAGGAGGCAACCCTAGCCAGTCGCGAGTGACCTTATCCCAGACCCCTGGGTAACAGACATCAAGACCGGTGACAAAGAATTGGGTAGAGCTTTGGTTCGTTAATCTTCTCGTGGTTGGAGGATTGTAAAACAATCCTAAAACGGTTTGGGTGGTGGTTACCAGAGAGTCAACCTTGCAACACCTCGGCTCTGTGCATTGCGTGCCATATTTGGGAGAAATTCGAGTAATCGAATCCGAACTGTAACCCATCGAATGTGGGCGAGGGAACTCGCCCGACGTAGCACGGAGAAGGGAGCTCACCGGCTAATCGGTTCCCTTCGTTGGAGTCGGACTCGTACACACAGCAGGCGGGTCAAGGCCGTATGCTAACGGGGGTCGGCGACCAATCCCCTCATTCGCGGGAGTGGCTAAACAACTTCTTTATGACACGCCTATACACCTAGTATTACTGACAAACGCGTGACGTCAAAGTATTACGGCCTTGTTGTTTCAGCGGTAATGATCTGAACCGTGTCCCTATTTTATATTTTTGATACACAATATTATATAGAAAAGGTACATTTACAGAAAATATGTTTCTAACAAGAGGCAAATAAGCAAGCATTTCCCTTATACTGTTTATACTTGGTTTATTTGTACTATAAAATAATTGAAATCTATTTGAGAGCTGCTGACAATAAATACATATTCTCCCAGTACATTCTTATGGTTGGGCAAAAGTAGCACTGAACGACCGGATTTTAACTATAAACCACGGCCTCCTAAATATAATATAGACTTTCAGTCTAATGGGCCATCCGTATCTTTAGTTCAAGGCATTAGTTTTGTTTTATAGATAGCGCCACGTTACAGAGCTTTTTATATTGGTGACAAGTTGTGTTTAAATTCTGTTCAATGGTTTTATATGGAAAGCTGGCGCCACCGTACTCCCCTTTTGTGTCATTTTAAAATCACAGGAAAATTGTTAACGCGAAGGGCCAAATAGACTGCAAGTGAATCATTATATATATAGGAGGTCGTGCTATAAACCTTTATACCTCCTACAAACTAAGAAAGCAGTGCGATGTATTGCCACCAATCTATCCGTGCTAACATACATATTTATAAATGGGAAAAAAACAGACACACGTTTTTTCTTATGTAGGCCGTGTGGATATAGAAAAAGCAATATAAGGCTCTAATTTTTATTATTTTATATTGAATGATGACCGGTTTCTCTTTTCTTACATTTATAAAGTACATGTGGATGAAACATGTTGCTATTATAACTATGTACATATTACGTTTCTTAGTGAATACCAACTTAGTTTCTCAAAAAATGCACACAACAATACAATACATGATTAAAAACGACTAATTGTAAGTGCAGATACGGATATACCGTAATTCTGCGCACCCTTTGCAATTCGTATCCGCACGTCTAATAGTAAAAATTATTCGTATCCGAAAAAAATCAGCGGCTATCCGCAAATTATCTGCGGGTATGCAGGGTTCTAGTTCTCAGATAGTCGTATGGTCTTGCGCATAATATAATTTAAGAAGGTAGAAATACTGAACCGTACTAAATACCTGTCTGGAATAGCGTGTCTATAATTATAACGATTTGAAGTTTTATGACTGTTATGACAACGTTCGGGAAATCGTTACATCTATAGAAAAGCTGTAACAATTAACGTATGCTAGGGCCAACGTGAGAGTACTACCTACGCGTCATAGCAAATGGTCCGGACAGTACATATATACCTAAGGGTGCTATAAAGTATTTGAAACTTTTATAGGTGTAATGCCAGAGCTAATTGAATTGGTACTGAGACCAAAGAAGTCCCTAATCTCATCTTCTACCTCCAAGGACGTAAAATACTCCTACAATCACAGCTTAGTCGAAAGAATTCTGTATATTGTGATATTATCGTGCCAACCACCGTGCAGAGTGCGTCTTGTAACACTGGAACTGGCGCTGAAGTTGCTGGTACAACTCGTGATGTGTGATGGGAAGAACATCCTCAGTGAAACTCACAAAACAACCATAGATTCTGCAAAATCGCTCAGCACAGCCTTGCTAAGGAATTTTTATAAAAGCGAAGAGATATTTTTGGATATGTTTGAACACGAGTAAGTTACATAGTACGTATTATTATCGGAATTTCGTTTATTTATTTTGCTTTAACAGATATTGTGATATGTTCAAAACATGCTTAAACGTTGAATGGTTGTGTATGGATAGTGCTATTTTATTACCTCCCACAGGCACACCACTGACGGGTATAGATTTCACGAAGAGATTACCGTGCGGAGAGGTTAATAGCTTTTTATTGTAATTTCCGTCTTTATTCGCGATCGTTTATTTTACAGGTTGAAAGAGCTCGCAGAGCTATAAGAGTGTTCTTTTTAGTCAGGGAAACTGTATTGACATTAAATGGAGAAGTGGAAACCCAGTTACCTTTAACAAACCCACAAACGAGCGTTCAAATCGACCAGGCCTTGGACTTGAGTATACCTCGTTGTGTGTCACGGCCGCAGAAAATATACAGTCATTAGACCGAATTTGTTATTTAATTTATACATTATCTTGTTTTCTTTTTATTTATTTTATCATTAATGTAATCAATAAAAGCATGTATTTTTTCCAATTACACTAAATTTAGTTGTGCTTTGTTTTTATTTTGAATCGTGATCGGTCCACTAAGAAACTTAACCAGTAGAGTCTAGTGATTGTTAACATTCTGCGGTGTTCTTTGTATTAGGCTCTGGATAATAATGGGCAGGTTTTTTTAGATAATTCTGATTTAATTGCTTGCACGGTCGCTTGGAAGGATGGTAAAAGCAAACGTCGGTTCCTAGTAATCGACATAATGCAGTTGATATTGGTGGAACCAGATATGAAAAAGATGGGTTGGGGCGTTGCCAAATTAGTCGGTTTCTTACAAGATATTGAAGTTACGGGTGATCAAGACGATTCTAGATGTTTGCATATCACCATACATAAACCGCTTTCTAGTGCGTCTGCGAATAGGGTTCCATTACTATCGGCTAAGTTCATTTTTGACGATAATATTCGATGCATGGCAGCCAAACAACGACTTTCAAAGGTATGAACATTCATTATTCGTTTTGAGTATTTAGTTTGCATTGTAGGTTTATCTTATACGTAAAGGGTATGCATACAGGGTTGTGTATAAATTGTCGCAAAAACTACACGCAGCATCATTCTTCGTAGGGTTCTCAATCGAAAGTCTTAATGTTAAAATGCCGTAACATGCTTCGTATGTATTCATGAACCACTTGAAAGAAACACACATTTGGCAACACTTTACCCGCATACTACTTCGAAAATATCTAACTCAACATTAGTAATATCAGATGAGTGAATTTTACGTATTAAATTCCACACATTACGCGATATGAGATTTTGCTCTTGAAATTATTTATTGTCAAAGTAATACATATTGAAAATGTTAAATTACAGTGTATTTTATAATAGGATTGGATAATTTTTGGATATTTATCTGATAGAAGATCATTGACACTGTTGCCTACGTAATTCTTCGAATTGAAAGACTTTTTTTAAGCATACTTGCAATTTACGAGGTATCGTCTCTACTACTATATTTTATTCACTGAACAGGTGGAGTACAAAAAATGCGTGATACGAAAACTAAGCTTTCTATTGGTTGGTAAGAACTCCCGAAAAGTCCATTGCAAACGATGAAAATTTAAAAAACGTATTAAAAGGCTGTTTAAACACGGGTGAAAATAACATAATAAGTTCTAAGATTAAATTTCTATTTGTTTCTTGCTAAAACAAATATAACAACAATTGCACTGCTAAAATAGGACAGAAAGATAATAATAAATTATAACTAACTTAAAAAAAATAACTATTTTTCCGTTTTCCAGTGTAAAACCGGCTTTGCACGTGCACGATGTATGATCATTACGTGATCACTCCATCTGTTCGGCGAACAAAATAGAGTTCGAGCATTTCTAGTGTAATTTCTAACACTGCCGCGTTAATTTTGCCTCTAACTTCATCAGCGTCTTGAAGAGTCGTTGCATAAGCTTTCTCTTAAACGAAACCCTAAACAAAAAAATCTGAACGATTGAGATCGGGGTATCTTGCAGGCCATAAGATAAGTCCGCCGCGACCAATTCTTCTGTCTGGGAAGTTTTTATCTAACCACTCTTACATTACGAGTAAACTGAGCAGGTGGCCAATATTCAACGGCATCTCGTCAATAACTTGTTCCAATACGTTAAGGTACCCGCTGGCATCAAGATAATTTGGCCGATAAATTCGCCCAACGATCCTGTGATTTATTATGCCCAACCAGGAATACCGGGAAACTTTCTTTGGTGACCATATTTCCGAAATTCGTGCGGATATTCCTCTCGCCCATGGTGAAAATTATGGGTATTAAATACACCACCTCTGGTAACCTCATCGTTCCTATGTTCCTAAGAACACCTATGAAAATCTCACCGTCTTCCTGAATCCTATTTAAGATTGCAAAAATTGAATCTTCATCGTTTTCATAGAGCGACTGAACTATGATATGGATGCAGATTTTCTCGTAGAATGTTGAAGCAAACTGTGGGGTACTAACAGAGGGATCTTCCTGTACTGCGTTCCCATTGTGCCTCAATATCCTTTTCTTGATAATTAATGTCATCAATCCCATTCCCAGTCCTTGATCTAAATTTCTCTTTTATTTCTTCACTTTGTAGTTTGTGTGATTGTATTGACGTGAAATTTTTAGCTGGAAGTCTTTTATTTTGCACTTACACTATTACTCTGAATTTGATTACAACTAAGTTCTGATACCCGATTTGATTTAATCTTTCGTTCTTTCCGGTTCTTCGTGAGTCAATCTATGTACACTTTTGTGTTGAAATAGAGAGTTTGCTATTACTAAGTTGTTGGACATACAAAAGTTGATCAATCGTTTCCCGTTTGCACTTCTTGTTTCCCCATACACAAAGAGAAAGGTTTTTATTTATTTATTTCATTTGCATCGCACAATTATATTTTGCTTCAGGGCAGAATTAAAGCAAGACAAAAGAAGATGCAACACATAGCCCGCCTTTTAGACATTCCCGGACAATCGGGCCCTCCCAGCCCAGCTTTTGTCGGTGCAGGCATTTACACGAACAGAGCAGCAGGTCGAGGATATAGAGACAATCGCCCTTTATTTAACAACGTTCGCGTTCCAGGATTTGCGGCTCCCCGCCGTGACAGTTTACCAGGGGTTGCTCACAAAGCAGATACTGAGAGACGGCGCAAGGACAGCGAAAGTCCAAATAGATTAACGGTAGTAAAAAGGGATTCTTCTACAACCAGCCTTGGTAACGGAGCTACTAAGAGAGAAACACGTTCGAGGGAGTCCTCCAGCGGTAGAAACAAATCACGAGAAGGAAGTCCTCGAATGCCCCGGCCGAGATCAGAAGAAATTCCGCTTGAATTGATAAAGAAAGGCTCCAACCCCGTAGTAGATGTGAGTCCAAAAATCACGATATTACCGCGCCCTCAAGCGGTGAAGGTAGAAAATGAACCAGTCGTTTCTGGGGATAGTCAGAATAATACACCAAAAGCCAGTACCTCATCGAATACGTCGGAAGAAACGAGTTTTATTGCCGACAAAGGTTCATCTAGTCCTCGGAAAAAAGGCATTGTCGAAACGATATAGGAAAAAGGTCATAAACAAATGTAAAATAAAACTTACAAAAATGTTATTGCTTTGAATTAATTAAATTATTATGGATATGATTAAGATGTTTAATAATGATATGTACAAATTGTTTTCTATTTTTAAGAATTTTAATTATTGATCAAAAAGGACAAAATAGAACAAAAGTCGTGAGTTGTAATATATTAAATAAACATTTGAAAATATAGATTTTTTGATTTTATTAAAGATTTATATAGTTCGTTTTTTTATTCGGAGGAGTGAGGTAGTGATCCCCTATCACAAAGGCAAATTTAAGTTTTATTCACATTGAGTATACTTTGAATGTAGCTTGTCGGCGAATTTATGGACCCAGCCATCATGGTTATGTATAATGTGACAACGGGGTTTTGAAAGATGTTTGACAGCTGTTAAGCAAATATGGCGACGCCGCTTTCTTGTATTATTTTTTGTTGTGATATGAGCTCACAAATATCAAATGTAATTGGGCCACGTCACACGATTGAAGTTAATATACCCCTCGGAAATAAAAAAACGAACTATAACAACCTTACTTTTTAATCAAGAAATGAAAAGTTGAAATGTTTCAAAATCAATTCTGACTGTCACTAATAAAATGGAAGATCTGTCATTTGTCAGTGTCAGTAAAATACGAGAATATTTAGAGAAAAGATCGTCAAATAGAAGGCCAACATTAGTTAGGCACAAAAATACTTTTGGTAAAGTAGCAACTAGAGTTCAAGAATTTAGTGAACATAACGAGTAAGTTTCTATACTTTCCCATATTAATTCTAATTAAAATAAAACGTTGTTTGGTGGTGCAGAATTTTTAGTAGAGAATAGTAGCACCCCGTATTCCTTTAATGTTCTTATTCATTAAAATAATGAATGAAATTATAACAATTATAAAAATCTTAATGAAAATATGAACTCCAAGTTCCCATATGTGTACATGTATGCTTACCATGTAAACATTACTACTTTTCAAAAAATTGCAAAAATTTAATACAAACTTCTTTTCTACCACTTTTTAAGTACCTATATATTGTCACTAACAATATCAAACTAGAATGAATAAGACTTACAATTACTATTTAATCAACCGTAGTTTATAAAACTTTATTATAGAATTAACTTGAAAAAAAAAGTTGATTCTGAGAACCATGTTACAGCATATATGCTCGTAACATCGTTAGCAAGCATCTATGTAAGGCCATAAATAAACAATCCGTATTACCAAATTAAGCCATATATAGAAATAAGAAAGTTACACCTCATGTAAGCGTCTGGTTTCATTTTTCTGCACATTTTTTTTACATTGACTCACAACTCGCCGAAGATGATCACATACGCTCCACTTAGATCAGAAATCGCTAAAAACATGATTCATATGCCCAATATCTTTTATGGTATATCTTTCGTAATGTTTGTTTGTTAATCACATACAGATCTACATTTTTGTAATAAATTGAGATAATAAAGATATGCTGTACGTTATGCTATTGATTATTAAGATAATTTTGACGTTTATTAATCAACGGTTATTTAATTTTAGATGTCATTACATTAGTATCTATTATTTCATATTTAGCTTAATCAAGTAAGCATATTTTATTTAATATTGCCTCTGTGATGTAACAAATAATGAAATTGTTATCGCAAAAAAAATGGTTTGATTTTACTGTACTTAACTCTAATAGTCCGCTTAGCATATTTTGCAATTCCTCTTACATGCATTGAGAAAAAAGAAATATCAGGGAGAGGCATATTTATTAAAACTGCGAATGCACAATTACAAACAAATATGTAATAAAAGCTGTACGAATATGATTTTTTTTGTTGTGAATTTTATTCTGGATAGTTCATATACCTTAAATCATTCCTAAAATATTATTAATTATTCAAAATGCAACAGGTGCATGACTTATATGTATATGTTACGTCACAACTAGAGGGAGCCACTGTTTCTAGTTCGGTCGATTGTATCTGTCGGTAAGAGAAGGGCGAGGCCCGAACCATTTCAACCGTTGGTACAACTGGTGTAGCGAATACAACAATTTCATTTGGCACGTTCTGCTCAGTCAATTCGTTACCCTGCGTAACGTTGGAGAAATTACGCGAAGTGTTTATTTTTTTCTATTAGTATAAGAATACCAATAAATGTAACTAACGTTAGACACGTGAACTGTTTCTAAATGTAAATTATACCGGGTGAATCTTTTTCACCATTAATAGAGCGATTTTTCTGTGTTTGTGCGGCGGTTTTTTTTACAAGAGCCTCCTTTGTCGATAAAACATACATAAAACAAAAAAAACATTCAGTGCTCCTTAGAGATGGCCGATGAAAATTCCAAAGATCGTTACGATCCCGAACTAAAATATTTGTGTGTGGATAGGAACTTGTACAACGATCCGGCTTCCCAAGCAGAGTGGACACAAAAAAGGCTGATATGGGTGCCCCACGAGAACCAGGGCTTCGTCGCCGCAAGCATAAAGGGCGAACGAGGGGACGAAGTCGAGGTGGAACTCCAGGAAACTGGAAAGAGGACCTTCGTCGCAAAGGATGATATCCAAAAAATGAACCCCCCAAAGTTCGACAAGGTGGAAGATATGGCAGACCTAACCTGCTTGAACGAGGCTTGTGTTCTGCACAATCTCAAGGACAGATATTACTCCGGCTTGATCTATGTAAGTACTTTTTTCAGGCTAGTCATACCTACATAAAATTCAATGCCGGTATATGTGTGTGCGTTACGTTGTCTCCCGATTACCTCATACGATATTCATGCACGTTTAATAGTAACTTTTTCGGTCTTAGTTTCATTTTGAGTAATGCCGGTTTTATTATTATTCTTTCTTTTGCTCGAAGCTAAACCGGATTCCTTAGATAAATTAATGCGGTATATGTCGTCAGCACCGGCTTTTTTTATTGTAGCATTGAGTTAACTATTATTAGCGCGAAACTGCAATTCTGTTTGTGATTCTTTTGTTATTCAAAATAAAACAGTTCTAACAACCTAAATAATGGTTTAGGCTAAAATTGTTTGGTTAAATGATTCACATCCTTTTGCTTTTCATTGTTAACGTATTCTTTAGAAAGGTGTTTTTCCTAAGTTAATCTGAAAAAATCACTAATACTGCCTTATATAATCCAAATTTATTCAGAATTGTTTGATATAAAATGACTAATAATTCTTATAAGATTTCTTGTACCTATTTTCTTAAAGGAATTATATTGTCGTGTTATACCAAACGAATTACTAAGAAATTATCGTTTCTAGGTATTCTAGTCTGGCTGGTTTTAAAGGTAGCGGAAATAGATAAGATTAATGTTTATCTTGGCTTTAGTGCTTCAGATAAAAGTAGATAACTGTCAGTATATGGACATGCATTAAAAAATAACGATGTTTTAATATATTTACAAACGGAATAAGCCGAAAGTTTATTCCTATTGAATTTGAAAATTACGAAATTAATATTTGCACTTTGGGCAATGGTAAAAAAATGAAGCGCCACTTCTGCGGCACTTTATACATATATCCTATTTTCCATATTGCGGCATTGCCAAGTCTAACCAGGGAGTATTATTTCACACATTATTTTCACATTTTAGATATGTCCAGGAAAATACGCCTCGTAAAGTCAGTTATCTAAATATATGCTCACTTTTTCATTTGGTATTTAAATTAAAAAAAATATTTTCCTTATAAATTTGAAAGAGAACAATCTACGGATTACCATAGAAAGCCCAACTAGAAACACGACCATATCATCTACCACAATAGATAATATATTTACCGATAGTAGAACCTGTAATAGTTATGTGATAGTTTCAGCACTATCAGATCACCCTCTTAGAAATATGGGTGCCTCGGACAAAACCAGGCAATAAGTGTCAATAGGAAAACTTGAAATATATCTAAAAAAAATGTGCAATTTAAATAATCAGCATGAGAAGATGGACTGGTCGATTGTGATTGACGAAAGGTCTGTAAATACAATTTTTTTAAAAAATTTGTTGACAGGCAATTGATAAGGAAAGTCCAAAGAAACGTGTCACAAAAATTATAACATCAAATGAATTAATGATGACATAACAACAAAAATGAAGCTGAAGAAGATAGTATATGAGGATATGCTGAATAATTTATCTACGCAGGAAGAATATAAAGCATTTTGTAAAAATTTACAAAGAGAAATGAAAGAGTTGAAACGAAAAGCAAATACGGATTTTATTATTTCTGCTAAAAATAAAAGCAAAGCAACATGGAAGCTGGTTGGGGAAATTACTCGAAATGATATCAAAACAAAAGATTAAAATATAGATATATTAGCAGAAATTCAAATAGATGGTGAATCGCAGTGAATATAAAGCTTTTAAAAAGACAATGAGATGAAGTCTGGTGTCAGTATCCTACATGTTAGCTTAAAAGACGTAAAGATTTTGTACACAAAAGTAAAACTCTTCTCTTTACAATTTAGGCATTTAAGAACTTATAAGACTTTCTTTCTCTTGTATTTGGCGAAATATTGACTGTTCTGTTGCCATGCGCATATTAAAGTGTTCGGGTTTTCATGCGAATTGGTGGTTGTAATGGAAAATCTATATGACAGGGGTGTGACTCACTTCCAACCAGCTTAATTAAGCAGTAATTTGGAATAGAACTTTGTATTTAGTCACAGTACGGTAAACCTTCGTAAGCCTTGTTCCAATTGCAAACTTTCTGTGGGCTACATGTGCCATTTGTTTCAAACATTTAGGGCTTGGGCATACAAAATTGGACAAGCATTCTTTGGAGGATAACTTTTTTTGGTTTCTTCTTTCTTGTTCGGAAAAGTGTCATATTTTCTCAAAGAAATTTCAAATTCCATTGATTGTATTTTACCATGTACTTACTTCGCTTAGGTTTTGGCATTTTGACTCGGCTATTTACAAAACTTTCTTCCCGTCCATTGTTAATTTTGGAATAAGATTGTCCTAAATGCTATTATATTTGAAGAAAAGTGAAAAATTTATTTACATTCCGATTTAAAACTGATAAATTTAAAAGTCAAACAATCCATGTTGACAATATGTTAAAAGGACAAAATAGTATATTTCAAGTCAAGAGAGGAAAGTGCGCTATTGTAGACCGCGGGCAAACATCAATAAATATTAATTGCTTTGCCCCAGGCCTGCATTACCACTTGCCTCACGTGGTTTGAATGCGATTTTTTTTCCAGCCAATCCAATTTTAACTAATTAAAGGTCTAAAAATAATAAATACATACCTGTGAGTGACATGATTGATAGTAGGTCTAATCTGTCAAATATTTTTTGAAAACTGTCAAGTTAGCGTCGTTTTTCAAAAAATGTTCAATAACAGTAAATAAAAGTAATTGTTATTTATGGATTTCTTATTTAAATATAATCCTAAAGCGACAGGTACCTAATAATTTAGCAATTATCTCATGAATTGACTCGGACTGGGTCGAATGTACTAATGTCATGTATCAATAATGTCACATATAAGATGTAGAGTGTCATCATGTCAATGTCACTTACTTTTCGCCATAGGGAGCAAAAATACAACTTTCCTCCCTCAAATGAGGGGACAAAACTACAACTTTCCTCCCTGCTGGGAAAAAAACAGTTTTACAAAGAATGCTGTAGTTTTATCCTATTTTGCAACAGTCATTTGCCACATTTTGCAACAGAATCATCAGGTAATAATTTAAAACATTTTTCAGCATAGTTAATACAAGATGAGGGTTTAACTTCTGTTTCAATATTTTATTATATATCTATTTAAGCCATATATGTATGCTCATGTCAATTTCTTGAACTTGCTGTTAGTAATTAAGTGATTTATATGAATCATGTTCGCCTAAAATTAACAATGAACTGAATTTGAAGTCCACCGGAAGTTAAATGTATACCTTACATTATACAGCGAATATTTTCATAACCATGCTTACAGTTTGTATAGAAGTTAATGGTTTCCTTTGCGATCAGTTTGTAAGTTCAGACGTGCGAGCATATGCATGCGTATTGTAAACATACAGTCTACGTCTTCTCAAATAAACCTTGAAAACTTGCATATAGAAACGTGCCACAATTCCGAATAATTTTCTTAATATTTATCCAAGATTTATCGATCACATGTATGTATCTTCAATTCGATTTATTGCAAACACGATACGGGTATTTCAAAAATTCCAAAGAGTGCGTCACTTTCTTGTTATTCAGCTAATGACTCACAGTGACAACGTATAGGTGAAATTCTCGCCTTTATGGAGAAGAATGGGGTAGACTGGTGACGTGTTATTGTAATGGGTGTTATGGCTTCGTGAGCTTTCTCAAATCAAGTTTATTGCGGTTCTGGTACATAAAGCTTACATACGGTAAATTAATACCGATTTGTTTACCAGACATTACATTATTTACCAGACGGCTGACAGTACGGCGTGTTTGAGTCGATCGAAGATTAATCTTAACATTGCGTGTTGTGAGCAAATAAAACCACTTTTTAAAAATTCGTGGCGCCCGACGTGCCGTGGTTTGTTTAAATTCTGCGGCATTGCATGCGTCTCAGTAATGTACAAAACAGCTGGTTTTAACATCGCAATTCTCGACGTACGATGACGGAAAAGTTATTTATTCAAGAATTATGGTGTCTAATCTGTATTTATTTGTATGCATAAATAAATTTAGAGTGTTGATTCTTTGTACATACAGAGTGAATTCTTGCCAGTTGCGGATAAGCTCAGTAAAGAGTAAAAGAAATTTTAAAGTTGAGCGACAATATAGGAAACTTGAAGTGCAATCGAGGAATTTTGGAGGAGCGTAGAGACCGAACCAGAGGGTGTGAACAGTTGAAATTTTCAGCGTG
>JARFOC010000499.1:0-43821 GCA_031763485.1 Osmoderma eremita
AGGAATGTTTTCACAATAATTCAAGCAAATATTAACACAGTCTTCGAAGTAATTACAAAGTTATACTTAATGCACTACAAATCAAAAAATAACTTTCAGTATGCACGACCATATCGATTACTGTTATGAAATTATTTTAGTCAGGTAATGAAGCAAACTGCGGTTTCAAACTATACTATTATATTGCAGTTTATTACCAGGAATGAAAATTTAATCTATTTTGAAATAGATAGCGCACAACGTCAATGTCCCAGTATATACCATGTCCCACTACACCCCACTCACCCCTAAACATTTATTACTTAATCACAATGACTGCTTTGTACATCTCGAGTTCCAAACCCTAATGGGATTCTAAATGTATCTGTACAATATTTTACCAAAGAAAACATATTATAAATGTACCCATACGCTAATTAGTAATTGGCGAGCAACGTATAATTAAGTTGTAAACTTGTGAGCAATGTTTATACTGCTGTATATAAACGTACCAAAATGGTAATTCATTAAATTTTCCGTTGCCTCCGGTGTTTAAACAAAACAATAGGGAAAGAGGTTATTTGAAGACGAAGGCTTTGTCTCGTATTCAAGCAAAACATTGCGGTAAGTATAGAATTTAAAAATACCCCATCCAACTAAATAGTAACGAATTTTCTTGCAAATACAATGATTAAATGTAAAACAGAAACATCAAATTACTAAATATTTCTTTTATATTAGAGGATTTTTAATGTAATTATTGATATTAAAAAATTTTATAATTTATTTTTCTATATTTATTAATTATTATTTATTTAACTACTAAATATTTAATAAAATATATCAATATACCATTTCCTAAAAAGAGATATAAAGATGTTTCTTTGCAACTCACTTCAATTAAGCAATTCTAATGATCCTGGGGCAAGAAATCAGAAGTTATCATAACAATTATAGTTTCATTCTAGTGTAATGATCAAATGTGAAACATTGTTTTATGTTTTATGTAATAGAGATGTCTTTATGCATATACCTAATTTGCATAATGCGCCGATTTATACATAATAACATAAACATGATAAATGCGGTTTGAAACGCAAATGACAGTAGATTCATTCACCTTACTATGCGTATTTAGATTGTTATTATATAGTTGTAGTCTTCAATTAGCAAACCTCCCACAAACATCAGAGATATGTAAATGATAATAAGTGGTACTTATGTGCTTAAATATGGGAAAGATAAAAATACAACGTTTCTCTTTTAATAGCAATGCACAAGGTAGAGATAAAATAGAAGCGTATAAAATGAAAAATAATGTAATCCCCCAAACTTAAAACTATTGTACAATATGCCTTCATCACCACTGGCATCATACGTGGGGAAGCGGTATCAAGGCAAATGGAGCACAAATATATTAGCTGGCTATTGGTAAACGATCAAAAGAAACAATTATTGAGTCAACTATCCAAGAAAATCATAAAATATTGTATTTTTTTTTCTTTGGGTATTTTTGTTAACGTTAATTTTTCACTAAAATTTTAACTTTGTGTTGAAAATCAATGTTAGGTTGAAACATTCTAGGTATCTATTTTCTTTTAATGTAATTGCATTGCACTCTGATCTTTAGTAGTAACAGTTCAGGCGATTTGAGTTACAATAAATCACGCAAATAAATATTTATAGAAAATATATTATTGTGATATTTATTATGTACATTATTAGGTACTTAAAATAAATGTATATGCACAATATATTATATATATATATACATGATATAATTCTATACATTTACCTACAATATAACTGATCTTAAGATACATAACCGAGGAATATATATATATGCAAATTATATGAACAGAATACAATGTATTAAGATTTTAATGTATACGAAATGTAGACTTTTTCAAACTCTATTTTAGCTTTATAAAGGGACTTAACAAATGCAAGTAAATTTTATTATTACATTATTGATAGCAACTATAATATTTATTTCTATTAGGTTTTTATACAATGTACAAGTAATGTACACCAAAGCACCAACCATAAGTACTATACAAAAATATAATATAATGCTTAACATTACAGGGGATTTTTGGTATATAAGTTTAAGTCATAAATTTAACTTTTCATATATGCAATATGAATATTTACAATTTTCTGGCGATGGGTTAGATTCCCTAGATTGTATGTATTTATCTTTGATAGTTATTGCCTCTATTACGTAGAAAATATACTACATTTTACATATTATTTATACACGATTGACTAGATTTTATCGTATCATTCATTTATTTGCTGACTTTGATTGGGATTATAGTTATGGATGGGAGTTTCTATAAAACGATTTTTCTTTATTTTATTCATTTAGCATAAGTTTAAAAATTAATGCTTAGCTACGTACTTAAATGTATATTTTGGTATTTTCACTGCATATACATACGCATATTTAAGTGCAGTCTAAAGATTGGACTTCTTTCCATACGTCTGAAAAACACCATTTTAAACAAGGGAGGTAATTATTATTATTTAACCAAGTATTCATTTCTGTATCTTCAATCCTTAAGAAAATTCAGTTGAACCTTCGCATAAGGCAAATTAGCAATTCCATAAAGCCGCGAAATGCCACCAACAAGGAATCTGATTAGCACTCAAATTCGGTTTCGGTTGATCTGGAGGAGATTGCGAATAACGCATTATCGCGAGTTTAATAAGGTTCTGGCAACCCGGTTTCACGAATAAGGGATTCTAATACATTAATGCATATTAACACGTTTTTTCGTAATAAAATATGGAAAGTAATATATAGATTAGATAGATTTGTTTACTATGAAGTTGCTGCAACTATTAAAAGAGTAAATCAAATCCGTTTGACTCGAAAGGTGGACAACTGTTTGTTAATTTCATATTACATTATTGTAAATAAAATCCAACGATTACATATCGTTCGGATTTGTACAATCTTATCTAGATAGGAAGCTAGAATATTTTCATCAACAATCAGACCAAATCGTCAGTTATAATTTAATTGGAAATTTCTGTTTACCTTTATCTACATCTTAATGCTTAACATATTTGTTACTTTAAGCACCAAAATTGCGGACTATCAAATATTTTTCGCTCTCATTATATCCTCCAAAATGACATTACTGGAAAGAATGTAGGATTTAATTAATTCAAAATCTTCTTGAAGACATTTCACTCCTATTAGCGACACACTTGTATTGTCTCGCATACTTACAACAATTTCAAGAACATAAGTATGTAATATGCGTGCGAATGTTATGTAACGTTTTTGAGGATCCACGGCACGAACTTCGAGATGCGGGTGCAGACACCGGGTAAGTTGGCTTCGGCGCAACCGATGCCCCACGAGATTATTCCGGCTAGGAAGTATCGGCCATCTTTACCGCGCACCTGTAAGGGCCCGCCCGAGTCGCCTTGACAGGAGTCTTGACCGCCCTTCTCGTATCCGGCGCACAGGAAGATATCGGGGATGTACTCGTGCCGACCCGCCTTCAGGAACATGCTCTTACAGTTATCGTTGCTGACTATAGGCACATGGACCTACGAAAGAAGTTCAAATTAAATTTCACGGTTAAAGTATACATACAGAACAGAAAAGAGAGCTACTGGGTTCTGGTTAACAACTGAATTATAGTACTCTGGATATCATCTGTTCTTTTATCAAATTGGGCGGAAGGTTTTATAAAACTATTCGTTTTATATTAACACTGCACTTGAACATTTAAGCAATAAAAAGAATTTAAAAAAAACAGCACAAAGTTTTCATTTATTAATTCGACCTACGAAAAATTTAGCACCCAATTTGTCTACTGCATCTACACCATCCTTTGAATTATTGGACTTTGTATTATAATTTGTGTTTTGTTAGTCTCATTATCCATTTCTTCCATGTTATTTCTGCATTAACAGAAACATTAAAATAAAAATTGTCCGATTTCGAATATCTGTATAAAAATGTTACAGTCGGTGAACGCATTTCCCTTGGGTAAGTTATCAGATTGGGAAAGACAGAAAGAAGCATTACTGTAAACTAAATCAAGATATTTAAAAATGGACTACGTGTTTTAGCCAACTACTCTTCAATTATTTATTAAATAAAATTTTTAAATCTTGCTACTTCTTTTTACAAATAGAACGGTATATTCCATCTCTGCAATTTATAATCAGTACTTATACCGTGAGATTAACAATTTCCTAGAACCACGTGACTAAAACTGTGGGTTAATTTAAATTATATTAGTTGGTGACATTGCCTGTATTACCAACTTGAATTTGCCGTTCTCAATTATAGAAAGAGACAAGAAGATAGACAAGTTCATTGACAGAGTACGCCAATAAAATTATCATTACGAAAATGTATTTCCAACAAACGAAATCAACTTTAAAACGTAAGATTACTGAATTAATGGATCATGTGGTTCTGGGGAATTCTTGGTCCCTTCTTGTTATTTCTTGTTGTTTTCACCTGCCTAAACTTAATATTATCAGAACAGTAATAATTTCAGAAGTAAACCTTATGAATCGCGTGATGAAAACATTTGAAAGAATGAAACTACAGTTAGTAATCCTAACAATATATAAAACAATATTTAGCTAACCGGACGCGAGCGATAAACTTGCTTAAGGATAAAGTGGCACGAAAGCGAATATAATTTCCAAAACTCTTGTGCCAGAAACGTTTTTATATTCAACTTAATTTTTTCACAATTCTATATATATATGTTATGGCATTCAACCTTTTAACAAAGGACCTTACCTCTTGGAGAACGTTGGGTAACGAGCCTCCCTCACTCAACCTACCCCATCCGGTAACCGTGGCATTCTCTCCGATAAGGAGATCATCCGAAGCGGGTAGGCAGATTGGCGATATATGAGGAGCGAACTCCAGCGGCTTGTCCAACTGGACGAGCGCGAGATCGTACTCGTAAGTGAAAAAATTGTACTTGGGGTGGACGATCTTGCGAGCTACGGCTCGTTCCACGTATGGTAACTCCTCCTGTACGCTGGTGAAGTCGTAGTCACCCACCCTGATCCTAATCTGCGACGTTAGCAAACTGAAACAGGATAAAAAGTAGCTAATTTGAACAAAGAAGTTGTATGAAAATTTATATTAAACTAACGACAATAAAAGTAAAATAAGTTATTATTGCCTATAGCTGCGAATTTTATGCTGAAACAGCCTTACCACACAGATGTGTGTAAGATTCGAGATATTTCGGCAACTAAGTTGCCATTCTCATATTTAAATGCCAGTGCTATTATAAACTATGAATTTGCAGCGATAGTGTCGTGTGATGTCGAAAGAATTTTTTCGCAATACAAACATATTCTAGCCGACAATAGGAGCAAATTTACTTTTGAGCATTTGTTATACCATGTTATAGTTAAATGTAATTATAACTTGTTCTTATAGTTTCATTAATTTTTGTGTTGTGTTAATTTCTTTTGAGGGAAAAATAAATATAATATAAAAAATGTATTTATTCTTTAATATTTTAATGCATATTTAAGTGTATATTCCTGATATTTTTGGTGCATACCTATATGCATATTTTGAAGTTTTTTAGAGCATAATTATCCTAAGCCTACTCATAACTGTACAATTCTCTAGGATTAAGGATCTATTTCAATAGCTTGAAATTACTGTAGACATACCGTGACCCGTTTGCCAAATATGCTGGACAAAACTACACATATCAGGTCTGCCACATCTAAAATGAATTTTAAATATTGAATTTTGAATTATTTATTTCAATGATAAGGATATTTTTTTCCAAATAACTAGTATATGCTTATCTACGTAAAGACAAACTTCCAACCTCCATTGCTCTTTAAATCACTAGAAATCATCTGTCCATGGTTTATAGTGATTAGACTGAAAGTCTATATTATATTTAGGAGGTCGTGAATTCTACAAACTAGCCTCCTTGGGACCTCGCTAGATGTCACTGGACCAACCGAGGAAGAGAAACAGGGGCGGAACGTAATAGCCTTGGCGACGGAAATGAATATTTTCCGCCCGCTCCTGTTTATGAAATTATTTCCGCCTCGCTCAAAGTGTCCGCCGTCGCGAATCTCAAATTAAATAAACAACTGTTTCATCGTCCCATCTAGCGCCCAACGAGATTACCTAAGGATACTCTCTAATCGGTTGTTTTACAGCAAGCAGTAATTTGGTTCACTCCCGGAACATTACGTTTCAATTATGAGGCGGCGTAATTCGATGGTGGACGGGAATCTTTTTCTTAATTGAAATCTCACGCGAAGCTGTAAAAACGACCGTTCGTTGGATTACTACGGGATGCCGAGTAATAAGGAAAGTTTTACGGTGGCGGTATAAATTTTGATGGAAACAGAATGAAGCAGTAAAATAAGAGAGTTATTTTAGAAGACTAATTTCTATCGTTGTCGTCTCCAGGTCCGCTGCGAAATTCGGTTTTAATGGATGTCTTTATATTGATTTATGTTCATGTTATCAAATACAGATGTAAACAAAATAATAATAGTGCAGGTCATAAAAAAAGTGCCTATAAAACTACCAAATGACCAAAAAGAACATATATCTTTGAACAGATTATACCCCATTTGCAACAAATTTATTTTGCATACTCCTACATAAATAATATATATTATGTCTTACAACACAATTCAATGCAATACCCAAATAATATAATTTTTACCATTCTTTTTAATAACTTTTACGGGTTACTAAGGTAAAGTATAAATTATTAAGGCGTTCATTTTGCATTGCTTGTAAATATTACAATACCCGTGCAGTATTCCCATGTGTTTCAACTAAACAACCTTTTTATAACAAAAAAAAGTTGTAAAATTTATCACTACGGTTGTTATCGCAGTAATTAACGGTGAGTTACGTTAATCTTACCGCAACTGTCTCAAACTTGACAATATATTCACCTTAGTGAAAGCAGTAAAACAATTTTTCTACTAAACCGTGATCCACCTTCTTTATTTAACTGAAACAACGCTGCGCAAGCAAGGTATAAATCGTCTGTGTGTAGCACTGATTATTAGGAAAACGAAGAAACGCTAATTTGCACTGCCGCTAAGCTAAAAGGTACGCACTGTCATTAACTTTGTTATTTCCCCGGTTAATTAAGTTTAAGCCGCCCTGATCCCGCGACAATTATTTCACCGTCAGCACGGTAATTACTCGGCATCGCCGCGTGGAATAGCAATAATGTTCACGATTCCTGAAACAGACAAAATTAGGTACGAATATCCTGCAAAGTAAGAATCACTTCGCACAGTCTATTATTATTTGGATTGGGGAATATTACATTACTACTGTTGTTTTGTTACACTTCTTGTTCAATGTATGTATATCTATAGTTATATGTACAGCAATCGATAAAAGCAATTTCTAAATCTTTCGTAGCCGTCTCCACTTGCATCTAGAATTGCCAGTTACTTAATTGTGTTAAAATTTACACTTATACACCAAATTCGATATAAAAAAATTAGGTAAAGGAAACTCAAAATTTAGGCAAAATGTTATTTTGACATCGACATGTTAAGTCATAAGTATGAGCACAACACCCACAGCCATCTACATATCTGAATTACTATTTCTATACCGAGGTTAAAGTTATTATGTAAATGAAATACGATACGTGAGTTGACTTACTCGTCCACGCAATGTCCCGCTGTGGCGATCCAATTCTCGTTGAGGACCGCTCCGCCGCACCTGTGCGTGCTAGAGAATCCGAAGAAGGAAGTTCTCCGCACGGAAACCTATAAAGGAAACATGGGCGTCTTAAATAACTCCTGCGAAAACGTGATTTCGGTCTGACGAACGCAGTACGGGTGTGAATGGAAATGCTTTGGGGGCTTTATTTGAAGGTAAAACGCCTCGACAAACAACTGTATCGATTCCAAACAGCTCTGTTGGTGAATGTTATGGTTAATCGAAATCAGTGGACTTGTGTTGTATTTCTATTTATTGGGCTTTGAGTTTGTTTGTCCTTGTTTTTTTGGTGAGTTGTGTTAGCCAAAACTGAAAATCTATCCCGGATAACATGACAGATATCAAATGATTCAAAAAATATCTTTTTTTCTTGCGTTGTGTGTTTGTAATACTTCCAATTAATTTTATGACGACTTTAAAGTGCATTCTTAGATTTTACCTGCCAAGGCCATCTTCCGAAAGGAGCGTTCTTGCCACCCACAATTCGCGTCTGCGGCTTCGGAAACAGTGGTGGTAAGCCACAACCTACAAAATATAAACAAATCATTTGATGAATGCTGTATTTATACCACAAACAGTATTACTACATTTCCGTAGCATTCGTTCAGAACAGAACATGTCCACACTTGAGAAGAAATTGGCGTTGATAGAAAACAAAATATATACAAATTTCCGAAATAACATACGTCGACGATATAGTCATATTTCCCAAAGATGAAAAACATCGAATGAGAATCTCAAAATATGCAATAATAATGGTAATAGCCAGGAATGAAAAACACGCCAGATAAAATTAGGGGACTAAACTTAAAACAGACAAATTAAGATTGTTTAAGATTAAGATGGTTTGGACACTTAACGAGGATGGAAGAAGACAGGTCAATAAAGAGAATCTATGAAGCAAGGACACACAAAGGGAAAGGGGAAGACTAGAAAGACATGAATAAAAGTGGTTACATTTTCATGAATAGTCGGAAGCAAATCTCTGTTGTCATTATCGAAAATGACTTGACGTCCACTTTAAAGGAAATTAAGTTGGAAAAGTTTTACTGAGAACCCAACCAACCCTCTTAAATAAATCTACTTGACTGCTAATGGACGTGGTTCAAAGGCGGTACACATCAATAAAACAGAATTTAGCACAAGCAAAATATTTAGGTGTGATGTCAAATTGTGTGGCAGCCCACATTCAATAAGTGTTAAAATAAAATATGTAAGATATATTCATTGTGCATACATACAAAACTAGGATTTTCACAAAAAGAAAATAGAAATCACTTAATAAGCAACTAACATAATTATTCATTTTTAATAATAAATAAATATGAATTGCCTCTGAACTAGTTGGACATGGACATGTCTGATTTTCAGTAAAGGCTTCTGTTGTATTTATTTATGGTTACATTACCTTTAGTGTCAAAACTAGAGGTAATAGATGATATCGTGGATGTCTGTACTGCCCTCGATGTTGTAGTTTTGTCGATCTGACTCCAAACTGTAGTAGACTTGACAATTGGTAGTGTAGTAGTTACCTTAGGCCTGCAAAGTAACTATATAATAATAGTTTATAGTATGATATACTGCCGCGACTTTCAAAAGAACTGCACGCAAAATTTTTTCATATCTATTTTAGATCGGATAATATGAAATGAAATCTAAGCTTGTCAGCACTACCTTTCTCTATAGTTTGATGAACTCCCAGTGGTTCCGAACATTATTTACAGAAAATCGACAAATCCATTGGATTTACCTAACTTGATTTCAATTTTTTCTAAACACAAAACTAAAATGATTTTCTAATCATACTTAGAGCTGAGATTAGCAATAAGTATTTTTCCAAAGTCTAAGCGTCAGTAAGAAACTAAATATAGGTATAGACTTATATCTTCTTTATTAATCTTTAAGCTATTAAGGTACTGAATACAGAAAAAATAACTGAACAATTAGAAAATTTTATTTAAAAATATATTTTTCCAATGAAATCCTATCCGTATTTTGGAGCAAAAATAATTTATTCTATCGAAAAAATATATTAGTGAAGATTAGATTTGGACTTTGGTAAATATGTAAAAACACCAACCTTGCAGTAGAATATACACTTGTCCCTTTAATACTAGGTGGCGTCACTGTCGGTTTAGAAGAAAACTTTATCGTACCCTTACTCGTGGTAAGAGGAAAAGGTTTCTTCGTCGGTTTCGGCTTATAACTACTAGCCGGTTTCGTCTTCGGCTTAGTGACAAACGCCGGTTCCGTAGTGAACTGCCATAGCGGGGGCGGATTAGATGGCGGCATGGTGGTTACTGCATTGTGATTTAGCGAAGTTATGAACCCCGGCTCGGTCGTAGTTTGCCAACCCAGCGGTTTCTTATGGATTGGGATACTGTTACTGACGTGATATGCAACTGTACCTGTTGGTTTCGAATTTAGATGAAATGTTTGCGTGGGAGCGAGATGCGGTTTATTCGTCGTACGAATTGGAGATGGCGCTAAAGGTTGCGTTGTTCCTTTTTGTGGAAAATTGATTCCGAGTTGCGGTTTATGAGGTTTACTAGAAAATAAAAGATTAACGGATTGATTAATTTAGGTATTAAAAATGGGTGAACAACGACGGTTTTAGTAAGTTGAGAGAAATAAACCAAGAAAAGAGGATCGGTGTAAATTAATTTCGACAAATAAAAACTATTTTCTTGTTATTAAAGTATTTTGAGTTCAATATCAATACAACTCAAAACTAAAATTACTTTAAAAAACACACTTGAATTTTTGTAAGTATCATTATAGTACCACACATGATGTAAAATATTAACAGAAATTTGATCGTAGTGAATATTATATACCATTATTATCAATTGATAATGTTACCATAGAAGTATAGAATTGGCGTTAAGAAAATTAAAACAAATTAAATCAACAGTGAAGAAGAGGAAGGGAGATCTGAGTGTATGTGTTCTGTGTTCGAAAAAATATTATTTGTACATTTAATTGGTCATACAGTTGACAATTGTAGTGCAAGTATTGTAAACGTGTGTCTCAAATCAATCAATTCGTTGTGATGTGAGGAAAGATCCAATAAATTGTGTTAGGTACTTAAGTACTTAAATGTTGTTCCGCGCATTGCAATTTAAACAGATTTGGAACTAGGCCTTTGAGAATATGTTTTTTTCTGAATTTCTGAATTTAGATATAGAGGTTTTGTTGATTTAAATTTGATAGGATTACTTTATTTCTTCTTTATCCTTATTACATTACATCATGCCTATGTAAAGTAGATATGTCAAGTTCCATGTATACAACAACTGTTGTATGCATCTCTAATTAGTAATAATACTATAATTAGGATTTTGTCTTCTTGTTACGGCAATCATTTTCTTATTAAAGTAAACTGCCATTGGCATCGTTGATAACTTCTTCACTTCCCAGCTTCCACGCCAGTCGCAGTTACCGTTAATTATAGGGAAAATGCAAATGGAATTTATTGGCTATTACCGTTTATTGGCAGTCAATCTCGCGCTGTAAGCTAAACGCAAGCAACCACTCAAAGCATGCATGCGGACTTCCTCAGAGATCAATGTTCTTCAGAAATCATATGGTCAGTTACATGGGAAAATAATTCATTACTAGTTGCAATTGTATTCCAGATATCCGGGCTTTAATTATGCTAATTGTGTATTAAGCAATCGCACTACGTAAACGTTTATCATTGTGGAGGTTCGTCGCAAGTTTATTGCACCGAACTTTCTACACATTAAACACGGACTTGCAATATGAATATTTCGACATTGACCCTCATGTCTATTTGGCACATGTCGTTTGGGTACATTTTTATGGTGGGTTATAAAACATAATTATTTACAAAAAATAGTAATGTGTAAGTCGAGGAACGACTTTATCAATCTAAGCATCCAATCTACCCGACGTTTGTAGCATTAAAGTCTGTTATGGCTGATGAGCTATAGTAAATATTATCATTTACCGTTTGCTAGATTTTCCTATCATTTCCGATGAATATTTCTATAAACACCTTAGACAAATAAGTATTTTTAATTCATTCCTGCATCTGATGCATAAGAATACTCAAACTTGTACAATTATCATTATAACTTTGTTATTTCTACAAATAAACCCAATGTGCGATACATTCTCGAAATCAGCATTCTATGTAAAAAAAACGCCTTCATAATGTCAACATACTATTTCGGAATCTCTTACATGAAATAAGGTAGACGACAAAATTTACATTGTCGATTTTTAGTTTTCCCCTAAAGTGCACATTAACGTTGTACTTTCCTAAAGTTTTTTTTTTAATTAATTTTAAAAAGTGAACTTATTATAAACGTCTTAAACAAAAAAAAACATCCTAATACTCCGAATTTATTTATTTTACTTTCTAGAACTTTGAACATAAAATAAACAATAGAATCAGCATACGGTTAGACAACGATTGTACGTCAAACGGTTCTTTCTTTATGGTTACTAACATAACTGTGCCTAATGGGACCACTTAAAAGAATCAACGAAAGCGAAACCGAGAAAGCAAATTTCCACATACACTAAATGCACGTGATACGTTTTTTGAAACGGTCTCTCTTCCTCTTTGTCTTCCTACACGCTTGCATAATATCGTCAAAACAACCACCGTTAAGTTTCAACCTAAGTAATGTATTGTTAAATATAAAGTAAGATCATTCACGCAGTTGGTATTAATGTTTATTCTTTAGATTTTAAATTAATAACAAAATTTCATAAACTTTTTGGAATTAAAGTGCGCTTAGGCCTTCGGACTATCAACAATTTTCAAGAAACATTTACAAGACGCGTTACAAAATAATGAGTAGAAACAGAAAATATCCAAAATTGAATTTGTGTTGAAGAGGGAGTTAGTAGGTCACCAAATAGGTATTCATTCATAATCAGATTCAAGCAACAAATTAAATCAAATTGTCCAATCGTCATCACCCCGTGTTTCAGTTTGTTAGAAGATCTGCCTTTTGATTTCTTCCCTTGCTAAACCTTGTATACACGGTTGTTGTTTGTATCGTAAGGAAAAGATTTAACGCTGTGGCCTCGAGATCTATTACATCACTCTACATTAGGTTTGTGTAGGTGTGTAAAGTGTATGGCTTGTTACTGTCGATAATTCTTTTAGCAATATCTACTTCTCTGAATAAAGGAGAATATTACGAATAAGAATTGTCGCAACTACCAACATTTGTGTGTTATAATTTTAAAGTAAATAACACAACATTTTTAGCTGACTTGCTGCCCGAATTATATTACAAGTTGACGGAAACTCAGGTCGACTTCAATCTTTTTGGCTCAGTCTGCATGCAATACCAAATTATAGGCGAAACTACCTAACTTGACAAAGAAAAAGTTATTATTAACGCTCACCTGGTACCTTTTGGTCGACTAGTAGAAGAAGACGAAGAGGACCAATTCTGCGTGGGTCTCTTCGTCACGTGACTGTGATGACTAGGCGGTGTATACAAGATGGACGGTTTGTTCACATACTGCGGTAGCACGGTGTTTTCGGTGATGTTGTGCGCGCAACACGAGCCAAACATGAAGGTGTCCACGCACATTCCCACGTGGTAACCTTCGGACTTTATGCACTCCCACACGAACATGCACGTGCCCTCCATGCCGTCCACGAAACAAGGCTTCGGACTTATCTGATAAGCTGCAGGAAAAATCAAAAGAGCTTGTGGAGGGTTGGAGATCTGTTGACGTTCATACCTTGACCTCTTTGAGTAGCGTATATCGCAGCACCCGGGTTCGACCACAGCACCATGGAGCTCAGCACGACCATCCAGAGCATGCTGGGTCCTGGAAATGAATAAGCAATGTTAACATCAATTAAATCTTGGAAATTGAAGAGTGTTCTTTTTGCTGGTGAAATAAACTAATTGACCGCTCTCGGTTGGGCAATGAAATAATTGTAGAATAATAAATTCTGAAATTCTAAAATGTGTCCCCAAGAACAGCTGTTATTTATCTTGACTTTAAGGGAGTGTACGAAACACCAATTCACAAGTAATTGACTGTTATTTAGGTGAAATGATAGTAGTTTATTGAAGCCAGAGCTCATTACGAACCGACTAAATTTATGATGCAAGATTCGCGACTGATTCAGCGGCAATAAAGAAACCATTGTGTAGTATTTGAGGTGTTTAAAAACATCAAATAGGAAAAACCTGAACCAAACACCCTAGAGGTTCAAGAATACCACCATTATAGCACACTTATACAGAAAATCTCCTAATATCCTTTTTCGAATTTAGGAAGGTAAACATTTTTTGTGCGGTTATCCCTCAAACATATTTCGCATAAGTGTGCATAAGCATTGTAAGCAGCACTTATATATTTTTTAAACATTTTAGCATACTTTTTAAGAGATACATGACCTAAATATTATTCAGGAAATGTTTTTTTAAATTGTTTACTTATTAAATACTTTAAAACACTGTATAAGAGACCACATTTATGCTCCTTCGTAACTACATTTGTACATCTGGCAAACCAAACGTTACTGTCATCGTAATTTGATTAATTAAAATACTCGTGTTTACATTATTTATTGTCGAAACGTTACCATTATATGCTCTATACCATTTCTTACTTACTTACCATAATGTATGAATCAGATACAGTCATGTTAAGGGTACCGTAAATGGTCGCCGCATTCTCGACAGCAAAACTGAATGTATGAATGCGATAACAACTACGGCGTTAGATTGTATGTTTAGTTAGATACAAATGTGCAATAGTTCTGGTTATGTTTGCTTATTATACCTGCGGATTCTGTGTACTATAGAGATAAAAGTTTAAGCATCTGCAAAACATGTAGCTAATAAAGTATGAAATACGCTGGTATTCTCTTAATGTAAATAAAAGTTTCTAAGTAAGTAGTGGTAGGTTTGTATTTATAACTATATAACTACATAATAGGCGATCCACCTTGGTCTCGCAATTAACAGTTAATTATGTTAATTGAGATAAACGCTTAACAGTACATAGACTAGCCGCATTTGCATATTAAATTCGGGAAATTTGTCAATGTAGACACAACCGACGTCGACTTATGCGTCTTTTCCCTTATTCCGTTTGGCGTGATAACGGTGCATCTTAGTGACTTTAAGATTAAATATTAGAATCTAACTAATTAGGAGAAAAAACCTTAGCTGCGAAAATAGTACAATATTTGTACTAAAGATATTGCGCGGAATGTTTTCAAAGTTCTGGGAAATCTGAATGCGTTAACCCTTTGCTTTTAATTACTCAGCAGGAACCTAATTCCCAAAAATTTCGAAACATTTTTATCAGATTAATCCATTCTTGCTCTTTCATTTCTCCGCGAGAAAACTCCAAACATTCGCCTAAACGGGAAAAAAACAGTGAACGTGTACTGATTTAGCAAGCCCAAATTGAACAAATATAACGCTCGTGTTATAGTTTAAGAATGCTATAGGAGTTTGTATAACCTACATTCAGGTAGAAGTAATTGTTAGAGTAGTTATGTAAACATTTCACTAGAACTATGAGCATTCCAGGTTGCCTAAAATTTTATAGAATATATCAAAATGTAGCCATGTTATGTTACTTGTACACGTAGGTGTGAATAGTAGTCTTACATATTATGTTATGTTATGCTACAAAAATAATGGCACCTACTATATCGCCCAGTTGTGAATCGAATTTTCTAGAGAGCAAAATTCTGCTATCTAAACGTGCTACTAGCGCACTTCTTAATTAATGTAAGATTGTTTCAGGAATAGAAACACGCTTGACAAAAAAATATGTTGCATATATAGTTACCAAAGAACTCAAGTATAAAATAATTGATGGAAGTACCCTCCGTTTACCTCCACGCACAAATAAAGTCTGCTTCCAAGACCACACGAATATTTTATAAACCATCAGGTGTTATCGTTCAGCACTCTGCGATTATTCGGTTCCTAAGATCCCGTAAATTTTGTGGCTTGGAATTAACGTGGCATCATAGGAAAAACTCTAAAGGTGTCAAGTCGGCGAAACGGGTCAGCCACTCGATTCCAAATTAGGGACACACAATGTAGGTGTAATTTGTGCAGTTTTTGGAATTGTGATCCTGCGAAATAACGTAGAGCAAAGTCTTTAGGCATAGACAAGTCCTGACGGGTTTTACGGATGACATTAAAATTACAATATAATATGGATGAAGATAAATTATGTCACAATTGTCAGAATTCTGAAAACAACATACGTATTAAAACAAGTGTTATGTAACACATGCGAATGGAAAGTCAAAAAGACACGGCAGTCTCGTTCCGGAAGTCGGTTCCGTCGTATCTTCCAGGTTACCAACATTCTATTGGCAGTCGTAATTTTTCCCGTCATTGTCGTTGAAGGTCGGTACAGGTGCAGTACCACCTAACATGCATCATGATTATGTCCGGAATATAAATAACGGCGGACAGGTCGACCCGGCCACAGTACCGCTCAATTAGTTATAGCGGTAAGCGCTAATCGAAACTCTAAATCTTCGCTTTGTCTACCTGTATACTATCCCGCAGCGATACACTTTCAATTGCGGCGTAATTGGACTATGCCGCGTTTCGACTTCCTAAGAGGAACAACTGTATTCGCCCAGAGATACGTGGGGTCCGCACAGTTAGCGACGATTGATTTTGACGGGGGCGCTCTGTCGGTGATCGTCGGCAGAATTTATGGGTACGCATTTAATAGGTCCGGGATAGGTATTCGTCTTAGAATTTTGTTATCAAGTTGACTTTCAATCGATTTAAATTGATCGTGAACGATAACTTGTTGGATATTCTTGAACAAAACTGAGAATGGATCTACAAATGCACACACAAAATTTTGGCGGAATTTTTATTAAAATTGTGGAAAATCGAATCGAAAGTTTTCTCCTTCTTAAAAATGTAAATAATAGGAATACGCAATTAAAATTTTACTTGTAGAAAAGTATCTTTAATCCACTTAAATTTAGAGAAAATGGAACATCGATAACTTAAAGAAACAATTCTCGTTTTCTAGTTCTAATACAGGTATATACAGATCAACATGATTAGATGTCAGATTAACTGCCAAAACTTAATTCGCAATATCCTCAACCGGCAATTTCATTTCGCCGATATTAGCGTCTCGTTTTTGTCATGCCATTCACTCATTTTATATACAGATATCGTGTATAAAAAACTTTGATCCAATTTAAAATAACCGAGTGAAAATACAGATCTTGAAATGGCTTAAATAGTCAAGACAGTGATAGAGACAGTGATCTATGTAAGGTAAGAGTTTAGCTCGCAGGTGGGTACGTCGCACCTTTTTCCGAAAATTATGCTAAATTCTGTGCACGGAGTAATTAACTTAAATACATTTTTTCAAACTAAAATGATGCACTGAAAGACGCTCGCTATGAAAGTATTTAGTTGGCCTTTTAGGGTTGATGACAACTAGTGCGTGCTCTCGTAAATATATAGTAATTACGTGATTACAGAAAAGAAGATAGAGAAATATTTACTGCAATATAATAATAACAACTTGATGAATACCTAATTGGATAAACTAGTAAAACGGCTACGACTACCAGCCATACTCATGAAATAATACACTTTGACGTACTTACATGCAACTAAATAGGAAATTCTCAGAATATATTCTCAAGTATAGTTTACCGCAAAAGTAGCTTGGATTTGTAAGTTTTCTTTGCAAATTTCTTTCCTGCACAACTTTTGGCTATTAGTCAGGATTCTCGTATACCAGCGCGCTGACACGTTCTTCGTACCCAAATCGTCATGGAAAATTGTCCAAACGGGTGCGTTGCGTGTTCTAATTTCATTTGAACGAAACATTATTTCGTCGATCCATTAACACCATTTCTTCCTAATATTTTCTTGGGTCCTTGCCCCCGAATAGATCCTCGAGATCCGAATGGATTATCTACCTCTTTTCATAAGAATTTTGAATTGAGAATATATGATGAATATATTTTCACCATATACGGCGGTCATAGCTTCGTGTATAATTTCCGACTGATTGCCTTCTTTTGTCAAAAACTTCAAAAACTGTTAAACATCACGCTTGTATTCTCTGGGTGTAGGTAGAATGATAGGAAGCACAAAAATGATTTCGCATGTTAAACCGCAACTAATAATGAAACCAAGTGATATGGGTTTTAACTTCGAAAAAAGATATGCACTTTATCTTCTGCAAAAATACTCATATCATAAATCAAACTTAAATACTCATAGTTTTTTCAAAAGTAATGAATGTACCAACGCAAGCACTAGGCAAAAATAGAGGGAATATGTATTGCTATGGATCCCGTTTATATTATACTTAATTTTGTTACTGACTATATATATGTAACTTCTATACATGAAGAACACGCGACCTAAATAGATCAATTTTACCTAAACGAGAAACTGTTTTTTTGTCTGCATGCCGTTTTATTATTGTACTCCATTTGTAATTGGCGTTGCTGCGAGAAAACTTTTGCTATTGAAAAAACGAAAGGAGATAATTTTTTCTACGCACACCTATGTAGTTTGTACGATTTCCTAACAGAGCCAGTTCCCTTATACAAAATACTTTCTGAATGGGCCAATTTACGTTTGTGTTGCTCTCCTTTGCAGCTTATATATATACATATATATAATTTCAAATTAATTAGAAGGTATTATATTTCGTTGGAATCGTCATATGTATATGTTCATTTGGATATTACTAAGGCGTAATGAGAGAATTAACACCTGTCTAGAGTAGTTTGTCGTCATGTGAATTTTTTTTTTGTAGCAGTGCTATTAGCATTTGTTATACATGTTCATATGCTATGTAAAAAATCCACAATTTCAATCATATATTGTTCAACTAGATGCATATGTATGTATATAGTGTTCCCCCGATAGGTGTAACGAGTCACAACTAACGGAAGTATTACAAATGATATGATGGACTTCGCCAATCAAAAATGATTAAAACTTTTGCCCTAGTAGTCGTACGACAATTATTGAAAAATGATTGGTGAGTGGATGTATGTTTGTTTCGGCGAAAAAATTAAAAATGAGTTGTGTGAGTTGAATTGTGGGAAAAAAAATGCTTTAAATAATTTCGGTTTGAATTATTATTACTTGCGTGTGAAATAATAAAATACAAACGCGATAAAACATACCTAACATCAAGTAATAATTTATAATGTAATTGGTACACAAAGGTTGAGGAATCAAATACAGTAAAACAACAGAAGTGTCCCCTAAAAAGTATATTTCTTCAAAAAAAAAAACGTTATGAATTTAAAAATTGAAGTAGATAATGAATAATAAACGATATGATTGAACAATGTATGCGCGCTAAGTTAATCGCGGTGGCGACAGTACCTCTGATTTAGAACGATACGATTTGAAATACTTAGCTGTTTGACTATGTGTGAGTACACGGGCGACTTAGGGGTTCCTAACTTGAAGAATGAGCTTCGAAACGGTGAAGGTAACACCTAACACGTATCACATGGCACTTATAAAAAAATACAACACTGCCCTGTCGCGATCGGACCCAGACGAACGGTTCTTTCCCCGTTTCGAAGGGACGCAGAGGTGAATTCCGGGGTCTTATCTGGACAGATGAAGACGAGATGTTGTCTTGTCGCGGGCGGACAGAGAAGAACATTGGGTGTCCTGGGCGGACGAAGGGAAACTCAGTTAATGTCCTGATCGGTAGAGAAGAAAACCGCTGTCGCGCTCCGACCGGACAAAGACTTGTATCGCGAATGAGCCGAAATGAAGTCCCGAAGGGAACTATCGAAAGGGAACTGTCCTTGCTTTGGGAATTTTCTCCCGAAGAAGACTTGCAAAATTACCTGGACTGGCAAAGGGTTCATCCAATCAGAAGCCGGCAAATATTCATTTAAAAATATTATGTGAAAACAAAACTACACTGTGTTGAATCACGGGTTAATCACGTAGTAATTGGTTCAGAGAAATGGCAATGTAATACGGATTAAAATGATATCTGACAACACTATATTTAATAAGAGAGAGATTAAATATAATTTAAAATTCGAATGCATATCTTCTGTGTGCCCTAACAAAGAGGGTTTCTGTTTGGCTACTTGACCCAGGATGATTGTTACCCGGGGTTGTTAAAGTGATGACGTATTCGTACTATCGGAATTTCGATAATAAATGTAAATCGGTTTATTGCTTAATTCAAGGAAAAATTTTATAATGCGCCGCAGATGTTGACTAAAATCTACAGGAAAACAATTCTCAAACTTATCCTAAATAAATAGTGACGAAACCTCATATAATAATATTTTAGAAGAAAGAAATTGCTTACTGTTACACGGTAAGTGTAGCAGAAGCTATAAAGTTATTATTTATTGTCAAAAACTATGCAAATTGTTTGTCTCAATAAACTTATTTAAAATTGGTGAACCGGGCATAATTACATATTTCCCTCTTTTCATTTTTCCACTAATTCTCTAATTTATTCAAAACCGTAATTATCATGCATTAATTGTGCCTGTCCTGTTAATGGAAATTACATAATTCCAAATCTAGCACTTCACACACGTCCCTTACGCTGCACCGATCTGTCGAAATTGCCGGGAATCGCACACTGTTATTATATTACAAAAATAACGTCGTCATTAATGGCTACAAAGCTAAATCATTTCCATAAATGAAGAAACGGCACCGCGCGTCACGGTATCGTAAAAGCATTTTCATCTAAAATGGATATATAGAGAAAGTAGCCGCGGCCAACAGCCAGCGTCTCGAACGGTCTTTGAAAGAAATTGCGCGCGCGGTCGGGTCGAGCTGAAAGCGCTGTAACTGCTAATTACGAGTTCCAATATCGTTCCAGACAATATTGGAATCGCTTAGGGGCTCAGAGAAACAGCAGATTAGACATTTGTTTTCCTTTTTAAGTTTAGCTTAAATTTAAGTCGCTTTATGTGTATGGTGAACAATTCATTTTTATGGAAGATAATGTTCGTCCCCGTCTGGTAAACTTCGTGGCTTGATGAAGTTGGTTTAGGGAGAATGGACTGGCCATTTAACTCTCTAAATGGAGTCCAATGGAATTGACTGGGATACTTTGGAAAGACGTGCAAGAAATATGCCACCGAAAATGCTTCAAGAATTACATATTGCTGTCAGGATAGGATATAATTTCCTAACACTATAATTCAGTCCATATCATAAAGATGCTAAGTAGGAAACAGTCTTTGGATATAATTGGGTAAAAACAATACGAACGGGATATACAATAAAGATCAAAGTTAATAATAATTACGTTTCACAGAAATTTATACCCAACATATCACATAATAGAACACACAAGATACGTCGGTGCTGTGGGATATAATTTCACAAATCAACGTGACCGCCATAGATGCTATCATCTATGTTGAATACGGTATGTATGTCCGACTCTAACGCTGCCAATAGAAACTATTTCCACAACTGAAATTACTATTAAAATTAGAAAAGGGACGCGAACATTATTAAACGCAATCGCAGGGCGATAAAATACACGAGCTTATGAATTACTCTATTTGTAACACGCGCGTAAATACCGCGCAGGAAAATAATGTAATGGCCGCAACAAGTTTCGAAAAATTCCAAAGTGTCTGTGTACGCGAATCCGTTTAACGCAAGACCGCACGGCTCTGCCAGTCAATAAACGCACTCTAATTCCGGTGTTACAATCACGAACGAGAATTAATATTCAAATAAAACGACAGCCATTCATTCGGTCTGGCCTGGTCGAACTTCAATACACATTACATGATTACATAAATACGTTGTTGTATGTGAATACGGTATTCGTATGCAAATTCGGAAACGATTGCTCGTAAAATTCAACTCGCTCGGGTTTGAACCTGTTACTACGATTACAGCCGTACGCCCGATACAGGCGTTACACATTGGATATATACGGAACAGCCGTTCACGATTCGAGTAATCTTAATTAAACACCTGCTATTATAATTGGTAAAATATAAACCTGTAAGCTGTTCGAATAAAAATGTTTTATATGATCAAAACATGTGTTTCTAAAGTAATTAAATTTCTATAACACTCGTCCTATGAACACTAAACATTTAAAATACAATTTGCACAAAATTTTGTGGCTTTAGTTAAGGTTGACGAAATGTTTGACATAAATATTCAAGCTGGATATATCTGAACAGGTATTTTGTTGTTTAACATTCACCAACGTATAGATAAAACAAATTACGGCAAAGGGATGGCAAGTTTTTTTTTCTTATTTGCATATATGTGGCGACTTCGTTAGCCACATCGCTTTGTTATTTGTGCTATCCAGCTAAAAACATATTGTTCAAGGTTTCATGTTAGCCAGGGATACTATGTCTGACATTTTTCTTACCACCTTGTTGAGTAAAGAACTCTGTATACGAATTTCGACAACTAAGTTGCCTTCCTCAGCAGAAAAGCCACTAGTAATAATATTACTAGTGGCGTTCTAAGAGTTGGAATGCTCTCGGAGTGCTACGTCTGACATTATTTTCCTTTGCGGATTTCTGCTGAGGATGGCAACTTATTGTTAGTTGCCCAAATGCGTATACAGAGTTCTTTACTCAACAAGGTGGTAAGGGGTATTTTTAAATTAAATTTATTTTAAGCCACCGTATCCCATACCCACATAGTAAGCCATAGTAACACGTATCTAGTTTTACATACATTATAGTGGAGGTTATCTTGATTTAGTTTTACTATAATTTTTTTTAGAACTAAGTATCTCATAGGGCATTTAGTTTCTTTTTTATTACAACCTCGCTTTGTTTTCTATTGCTCGTAATAGACAGTAGACAATTACGACAATAAGGATAAATGTAATTATTTTTGCAGTAGTGCAGAAACTACGAGCAGTCTAGGTCACTCCAGGTAGGTATCCATAATACTGTCAATGATGTCTTACAAACGAAACTATTTGTGATATCAATGAATAAGATACATGAGCAAGTAGATGCTATGCTTGAATTAAGTGTGAGCAGTATCAAAGAGCGTATATACACCTCTAAGGTAAAATCTGGGCCTTTTATTTTTATTAAAAGTGTACTTGGATGCAAAACACACGAAAAACAAGCACGAACTAATAACTGCTCACAGACATGTCCAAGACGGAACAAAAGGATTTAATAAGAAGTATTTGGATTCGTATATAAATAGCAACCTAGCATATTTTCAATTTCTTTACTGGTGTTTTAACTCATACACCATTCCATTTAACTGATCGTAATAGAACTAAGCAGATAACTATTATTACACAGCATATTTAAGTATTTATGCGCGATCTCTTTTATAAATTGCGCAAATTACCATTACCGTAACGTAATTTAGTTTTTAATTTCCGCAAAAGCCATTAAATTAGTAATACTTACTGCATCCTACCTACATCGTATAAGGCCAGGAATTCAGACTAGATTTGAATATACAAACAATGTACTGTACAATTTAACGTATATTTGATTACGTTCTGGGTTCATTCGGCTGCCTTCGTAACGTTGGCAATAATTATCCCGTAGCGGCTTCGACAATAGTGCTAACAATAAACAAACTGGTTTATTGTCTAGTCACTGGCGCAACGCACATGCAAATATAGGATGGTTAATAATTAAAATTCGTCTTTTTACAAAGAAAATTTACATTTTCCAAAACATCTCTTCCATTCTTCACTAATTTGGTACAAAGTACGGTTCGTGCCAAATTATACAGTACTGGACATTGTACCGTTCTTATGCACATGTTTGCTTATCAGCGTATTACTGTATCAGCGTTATGTGTTCGTAGAAGTGCAGAGAACATTGTTCTGTGAGGCTAGAATTGAAAATGTTTCTCACGAAGAAGGAAAGCATGTTAAATTGTGGGCCGTTATTTCGCTCGTACGGAAATGGCTATCAGAGTGGGCCGACATTGAAGTTAGTGACGGAACAATACCATGAACAATTTCTTAGAGTGGCGCCAAGCAACTCAGTTATGCTTTCTGTTGTTAAAAAAGATCGTGGTACTGGTAGTGCATTGTCTAGTAGGCTAACTGTGAGAACAAATGAAAATCATCGACGCGTTCGTCAATAAGGTTTTGGAGTCACTTGAACGTAATCTTCGAGGAACGTCCTTGAAACTGAATATCAGTAATACGTCGCTTCGGCGATTGTTTTAAGACGTAGGTGGATTTCCGTACCGGAGCGGTACAGACCTACCCAGAGCTTTGAATGTATTAGGTGAGAAGATCGTCTCGTCTTTCAGGAATCTGCAGCAACTTGTGTTCTCGAAAATCTGCGTAACCGTCATGAACAGTGTCTACAGTGCAATGGCGAATATTTTGATATACCATTATATCTGCTCCACATCTACTTTAGGCGAACGTATGACACTGTGAATAGAGATAAACTATTTGAAAGCATGCATATATTTAGAGTACCAAAGGAAGTAAACGTTGCAAAGACTGTGGGGCAGCACAATAAACACACTTCGATGGGAATGCGTATTATTTTGTGCGGAAGAAGTAATCCCAACAGTGCGTTTGCCAAAGAAAGTAAAAAAGGTACTAAAATTGGCACTGAAAAAAACAAATTCCAAACCACTACCACCACACTAGCAGATATTTTAATCAATTTCAACAGATGATCGGAAAGATACTACACACAAGGGTAACCGCATTTAGGAGATCCAAAGAAATTAGAAGAACAAAAACGAATGAAAACTCATAACGGATAACTAGCAACCTCGATATCTAACGGTACAAGGGGAATCAGATCATATATAGGAGAGATAGATGCAATAAATATTTTCCGTTATCAATACATAAGAGAGAGAATCAACTTCGAAACTAAAACTTTAATTACGATCGGAATTTTACAGTTATACAAATTTCAGTATTTTTTGGCAACCCGGAAATTGTTTGGAAATTATTATATGACTCTAATAACTGTAATAATTCGTGTATTATTATTGTAACAGTTAAATTAATAGAGAATATACATATGTTCTTTACATAACTAAACTCTACAGACACAGTAAGCAAATATCATAAAAGAGGATTATACTGTTGCTCACAATATTAACTTTTCAGCAATTACTTGTGAGTAAATAGTATTAATGTCGGCTAGAAAGATCTAAACGGCGACAAAAATTACATTTGAAGCTCCGCCATCGGTTACGTGAATGAATAACTTGTTGAATAATTTGCGAACATCACATTTTCAAGTCCTGTTACTTTTTGTATGTCGTGTTTATATTCTATGTATTAAGTAAGTACCTACGCGCGGTTCCGTATATTAGAAAACGTACAACATACTGGTATTGAAACCAAACACTTTCCTCGCGTCTTGGCGGGTCGCACCACCCAGTAATCGGCGATCGTAATTTTATTCGTGATTGAGCATTTAATTTACCGTTGCCTATTTGCGATTGTAAACTAAGTTCGTCGCCAGTTATTAATACTCGTCGTCGGATCAGGTGATAAAATATCGGTAAAATAGAAACTTCTCGTTTCAACTGCATGTTCATATAATGTTTATTATGAGACGTGTTATAGATTGAGTTGTGTGTATGCACTGAAAAGAATGAGGGTATTTTTTGCATATATTACAGAGTTAGATATGTAACTTGAAAATTACATGATGTGCTACATCCAGACTATGCATAACTTACAATGAAAGTACAATGTTTACATAATTAGTTATGTAATTTATGCGCAAACTCATATCAGAGCAGTGTTATTCCAATGCATCGTAGGTAAGGTTTGAGAATGGAGGTTGTGGAAACCATTCAATATGAGTTTAGGAAATATAAGGATTCTATAGCAGATCTTGAGCTTTAGGTTGTTTCTCGTTGACATTAAACTTCAATAATTGACCCAGCTATCGCGAGAACAACAGAAAATGTTCCTTGATGAATACCATAAGAATTCATTTCCAACTATTAAAATTGAAATTCCTACGCTTACTGTAATGATAAGATTTTTTGTAAGGGTGCAGGTGACGTACATCGAAGCGTTGTGTTGCCAAAGGCATTTGGCTTCCATTAGCTTATATTTTATTACACCTAGATATCGGAGCCCGTTCAATTTTTTCTCCATTTGGGTCAGTGATCCAGTGGTCGTTTGACATTACCATAATTCTAGTTTTGCAGATGCTTATTTTCTAACGATAAACGGCTGACGCTCCGTGTACAAAATTAGAAATCAAAGAAAAAATTAGAAATATTTTCATTGGAATAGCTTTTTTTTGAGAAATCAATAATAAAAAGGTTTTTCTGTTGATACTTCCATCCGATTCACATGGCTTTTGTCCGTTTCTCAGATTATTCAACTTGAAAGTTCTCGGCAAAAAAAAACCATCACATGCGCAATATCTAATTTTGTAAGTATAAATACATAATTAAAATTTCTTCTTACAGCTTTACAGTTAGATATTCTCCCATTTACTGTTTATATGTATTTCGTATCAAATTACGAGGTATAAAATAGCAATCATCTTACACTTATTCCGCAGTGAGTACCAAGTCATCCGTGAACACTGAAGATAAAGTCGAAACAAGACGGTCATCGTCATCCCATCATCACCAATGATGCAACACTGTAATTGTCAGAATGGAAAGCCGATGAAAACAGTTTCGTCCAATGTCGTTCATACTAAATATGCACACATCAAAAAGAAACACAAACAATATGTTTATTTAATTGTATTTTATAACAGAATAAAGGGTATTGTTACGATTACAGTACTACCGCGGCACGAAATTTATTTCCATTTAGAGATAGCTCGCGTGTTTATAGATGGACACGTGACAATCGCACGAACATAATCCGGTGAACTGTGTTGTGGTCGACAACTGGAGCGATCGGAAGCACTACCGCAGTGTCATCGGGGGTCTTTAGAAGACACTGACACCGACTTCACGATTCACGGTGCTGCTACTGTTGCCACTGTCGAGTCGGAATCGCTCCGGCAACATATACTGCTCGCTGCGAACTAATGCTAGCCGTTGTTCGTGTGATGTCTTGTCGGCTCGCGTCTTCGCTCCGACCGGTCAGATATTCCACTTAACGGCACATGTATGTACTCAGACCGCTTGCGGTGAAGAAAAAATACCTCCGCATAAAGTGAGTACAAAAAAATCAAGATTACTTTTTTATTGGGATTCCTATGTTATATTTGTTAGAATAAAACAAGTAATCTGTAGGTACGCGAAGATGATACGAATCTAGGACAATTGCTTTTTTATATTTTTCAAACGGACAATTTAATTAAATCCAAAATCTATCATAGGATAAGAGTTTTAAGAGAAAATATTTGCAATATATGCTTCATAACTCACATTCGTAACACCCTCAGCAGAAACCAATAGTGATGTATCGCCCGCATACATCACTGCGTCAGCAAGTACCATCAAGTAATTTTAGAGATCTGTTAAAAACGTTAGGATATCTAAAATGGTTAATCCACCATTTCTAAATCCAAATTTGATATCATTTAATAAAGTATATTGATCTAAACATTAGGTGCTACGCGTGCACTTATCGCAAATGTCCCAAATATATTATGGCAATATAACGCATCCAAACATTCAACACAGGAGGGAAGTATATAGCGAAGCAACGGCCTCTATATTCAGCGGTCGTTCGTAGTCATACAGGCAGGCAAGATGAAATTACTAGATGAGCTTAGATGTAGTACAAAAGATTAGCGTCGGTTATTTCTTTCTTTATAAATGTAAGGTGAAGTTATCTTACCTACTACATAAAATCCACTTTAAAATTATTTAACGTTCATTTCATAATCCAGCATTAGACAACAATCTGTGGTTTCTGTGTGATTTATATTTTTCAGGCATGAGAAACATGGATTTTCCGATATAGATAATGTACACAAGAATTAAGCCAGGCGGTTAAACAGTGCCTGATTTTACCTTCTCTTAACAATAAAATTAAAAACGCATTTGTTATTGTAATTTCATATTCGACGTATATTATACACAATAGATTCTAAGTCAGCCGTTACAAATGTATTTCTATCTATAAAGGACGTGCACTTAAATAGTATTCACTAAACGTTACCCAGACTATTTTATCCCGCTTTACCACCACTATAGCATTACCGGCCTCCTTATAATTGCAAATAATTGCGTAAATAGGTGCAACGAGATATTTTTAATTCTTAATCGTTCACCGTATATAACGGCAAGGCCGCTGTAACACTTTGTCACCATCATGTTATCGTAAAGCCCCTATTAATCCTTAAAATTCCTCTTCCTCTTCCGGCCACACGAAGAATCATCGGAATCCGTCGACTACAGCGCGCGTCAATTAGTTACAAGAGAGCGTAGCGTTCCGTGGTTCTGGTTCTTTAATAAGAGAGAAAAAGTTTTTTGCAGGCAATCGCTTCTGGCGATCTTATTATTATTATTGCACTTTTATCGGTGGCGTTACCGTTATTCGTAAAAAACTTCGGACGCTAATTAGCAATTTAACACGTCAAAATATCGTATTCTGAATTAAAACCATCGAATTCGACTTCCGAAGAAGGGGCCTAGAGGTAGTTGTACGAAGCAATCCGGGCAGATGTCGACAGACGGACTGTGAAACGAACGGATGAGTGTTGGTGTTGTTTGGTGCCCGCGGGGAAAATTACAGTTCGATCGGCATGCCTGCAGAAAACGCCTTCTTTTATTGAGGATTCTTCAAGAGAAGAAAGGTAAAAGACTAAACGATTATTCGCTAATACACGGTATATCGGGACACATTATTCACTGTTTAAGAAAACAGTGTAATACAAATCAAAACATATAGTAACCACACATATAAAATATGTATAAAATGGTCAAAAACTATCTAGTTTAGCTAGTTTCCCCGAAGGAAACAAAACTTATTTAGTCCTGGATTCATACTAAGAGATGTACAAGGCCTTTTTTTGTACCGTTACACATAGGTATTTCCAACATGTAACGTTAAGCGACATAGTAGGCCACCAGTTACACGTTAACGCGTCGTCAGTGTAGATCTATGGCCAGTCCAATTACGCCACTATTATTAATTAATTATATCTGGCTAGCACGTTTTAAAGGATCTACTATAATTTATTTTTTCTATCGAAAAATTTCCAGCATACCATGAACATTTTATATCTACTACGAATCTGTTAAAATTTGCATGAAATGAAAGTATAATGGAATTTGGTACGGAAATATTATTTGTGTTGGCAATACAAAGCTATGAAGAATTTGGTTATGCTTTTAACAAAGAAAGTGCAAAATTTCAACTTGGAATGTAGAAACTATTTTATGCTAGCAGCGAATACATTGTATTCATTCTAGTTTACTATGTTTAAATATGCAATTTACGAGTTGAGATTAAAAAAATGTAAATTATCAACAGTTGTGGATCAACCGAGATCTATACATTAAACTGTTTTTTTAATTGCATCCCAGATAGCGTTACAAAGAAGTTATGAAACTAGCAATTGAGTATAATAGAACGAATATCGATCCTTGAATGAAGAAGAACCTATACTGACATAAGGAATACATTGGCTCCTCACACAACACCCATTGATAGTCGAAAAGGGTACATACAACCAATTTCTAGAATTGCATCGTAGATAGCGCTAAAAATTATTAATCTAATCCAGTCCTTTAGCTTTACGCATGTGCGAACAAAACGTATATTTAAACAAACCTACAAACTTGCAAGAATCGGCTCTGACAATTACTGAAGATATAAACCTTATTTTATTGGCTATTATGAGGGGGATTATAAGATTAAATTATCCATAGATTGACTTCTTATGAAGGAACATCATATACATGGTTGTTTTTGGACAGATTTTATTTATAGTCCCTGCCAATTAATAAACTTATATGTAATGAACTGTATTTAGAAGAAAATAAATTAATCAACCAAAAAGCAATGAAATAATTCTTAAGATTTTCATTTGCACTTAAATTTCAAACAGAATAATTTAGACCACAAGTATTATAGTGTGTTGAAATCGAGTAATCTGGAGAAATCTGAAAATGTACAAATATACAGGGTATCCCCTTTAAAAAATATATAACTCGAGAACTTCACTACAGGAACATAGTGGAATATCCTGTATATTTCAAATTGACTATCAATTATCGCTTCTTGCCGCTAATTTTCACGTGTAAGATTTTATACCCTTCTTTCCTCTAACGCGACAATTCTTTCATTCAAGCGATAGTGGCTTTTCACTCTATATATGTACTTTTCGTTTATGATTCTTGTTTTATTTCTTACATATTTTTTTGTAATAGTTTTAAACGTTAATGTCCAGTATGACAGTTGTGAATGACGAGAACAAAGTAATAAGAAAGAAGAAACAGGGGAATCACTGGAAACCTAATTTTCAATCGACAACGTCTACTTTCTTCTCTAGCCGTTCGTTCATTCGCGGTATCCACAAAGAGCATTTATACCTATATACTCTGTTGGCCACGACAGAGCTTGAATCCTACTAGCAATGTAAAATATCGACATAGTTGCCACACGGTTGTACTTATACATATATACTGCTAGTACGGCGCGTGAGGCCAGTATCAATCGAACAGGCGTTGTATGGAGGTTGTGTGCTTGTCGAAGAGAACGCAAGGCGTATCAATAACATGAAAAATGCGAGATATTACGCAAATAAATTGCGATTGCATGTTTGAATCTTTGCGTGGTGATTTAAAACGTTTCAAGATTGAATAATATTGTAGCACAAGGAAGCACATTAAGCACACGCTTTTAATGGGCAACATCCAACTAAAAATTTAATAATAGCGGATAATGTAAAAAATAGAAAGGCCATTTCTATAAAAGCTAAAATATTATCGTAAATAGGATACTAGGACACATCCGACATTGAAGTGAATGAAAAATTAACATATCGAAATAAACGAAAATATAAAACGACCGACCACTTCCTCAGCTGTACTACCAGAGTAATACCACTTAAATATCTGGACCCTTTCTTCGGTAGTGAAAATCATTCTATTATAAAATTTTGTCAAAGAAACCAAAATAATAAATTTAATTTAATAGATTTCAAAAGTAATAATGTAAATAAAGAGAAAATAATGTTGTAAATTAAATTTATAAATTCCGAAAAAGAAAACTCTCAAAGTAAAAGACGCTTGAGTAACGTCACTATAAATGGTATACGCGAACCACGGCTGTTACGAGCATACTGAGCTACTGCTACAACGTCAACGCCTACTATACCATGGCGGGAGACCAGGGCAGCACGACCGCATTCGGGATTTTGCGATTGAGATACGCGATATGACATCGCTGCTTGATAAAATACATTACTTATAGACGGCTTTCAAGTTTAGAAATGGCCAGGGCTGTATGTACATACATACATATGTATGTACGGACGCCGATAACTGTAACCAAGTCCGTTGTTTCAAAAAGGAGAAACAAAAATCGCTCGGAAAAACAAAAGCAGAACCGCGGACGGCCAAGTATCCACTTCCTCGTGCTACAAACGCAAGAACGTCAGCCAATCGGTATTAAAACTGCCGGCGCTAACGAAAAACAAAAGCATCTAGCGACCGGTGTATGCATATAGTAATCAATAAGCTGGCAGCAAAACCAGATACACTGCCGCACTATTTATGAGCGTTGGTCATCGTTTTGCAATAGCAACGTGATTTATACGTGCATAATTAACACACGGTGCTTTATCCCTGTCAACTTCAATTAAATTAATATTTGATTCCCTGTTAAATAGACATGAAATAGTGGTTTGGAGTTCAATGAACGCACATGCGGTTAGATCATAAAAAACTGTAACTAATAATAACACTTGAGATGATGATGTTTGAAAATCAGAAACTACAGCATGAATCTGAAATATGAATAAAAAAATGTATGTTTTACCTCCAATGATACTCTGTCTAAAAGTCTTGATACACAGGAAGCTTATCAGTAACCATTTACAAAAGCAGTCTGTGATTTCGTAAACATTTTGTAAAAAAGGGAAATACGTTGATATAAATATAAATTTTCAATTGTCTAATGGATCTATACAGAAGTTTGATTTCTTTAAAATAACCATTTTGTAAAAATTTGTGAACATTACTCTGCCTGGTCTCTATCAACGTGCCAAGTTGCTCAGAAGAATATACATAGTGGTTACAAAATATCGACAAAATAAAATATGTTTTGGTAAAGGCTAAACTAACATCCAGTTACTTTTAGCTCATTCGACATGTTACACCGGCTTACTGTAACATTCTAATCAACAGATGATTACTGGTTTATATGATTTGATTTAATGAATCAAATCAACTGGTTTATAACTTTTTAATTTTTTAGTTTTATTTTTCTGCCTTTAACAATAAATAAACTGCCATCCCCTATACATTTCTTTTTATTTATCTCGAAAACATGTCGCTCTAAAGCAATAAAGGCTACTAAGTGAATTACCAGTAACTTATCCTACATGACAATGTATGTGTGTGGATAACAATATAACGCACATTGGACACGCGAATGCTGCTAGACCCTTTCAATGGTAAAAATATCAACAGCTTCCGCGATCATTTTTCCTTTTTATTATAGTGGAACATCGTCAAGTACCTGTTATTATTATTCTTGAAGCGACTGCGACGTAGATTGTCATCAATTTCACTTTCTCACAACAACGTAACTGTTGTAAACAAAAGCGAACACCATTGTATGTTATGTACTGTGTATGTAACTTCCTTCATAGAAACAAAAGAAAAGTACCGTAACGGAGAACACCGGTTGTATGTAGTTGTTTACTATCAACGCTGTTGTCGCTTGTAGTAAAGCAACTCAGCAAGTTACAGTAGTATAAACCAAATTAGGTCCAGTCCACGCACGTAAAAAATGGAATCTATAATGCCAACCAAAACGCGGGTATTTGTAAAGTGGTTGTTCAGTGATGGTTGAAATTTAGTAAGGAGTATATGAGAACATCAGTTATTTATTAGAAATACGTTCAAGAAGGAGAAGTGAGAGACCAATACACGACTAAAGAAGATTGGACAAATTACAATGGTATATCCATAGAGCAATGAGTAAATATTATAAAGACTCTGTGGCAGTATAGAAACACAATATATCGGATCACGTCTCATTCCTCAATAAGTTGATTAATACAAATGAATTTGAAAAAACATTGCATTGCTGCAGCCACAAGGAACTATCAGAGGGAATATATGTATTAGAGAACAAGTTGAAAAACAGAGAATCTTTTAATCGAAAGGACGAATAGGTTCAGAAACACTTAGAGGGACGTGGTACGTCAAATTATCATGGTCAGTAGGTAGCTTACATATTACTGGGTCGATTATGCCTATAAGAAGCGAATTATCTTGTAGAAGTTGACAGTATGAGCAACTATACGTTTGCTTGGAATTATTGACACGCCATAAAACCCTAAAGATTGTAATATTAATAATACTGGTCGTAAAAACCTACGCAATTTAGTAAAAATTGGTACTTAACCGTGTCACTTAAGAATCTCGTATTATTCGAAATTGTTGAAAATTGTGAAATCCGTTATATTTTTTATTTCATATTGTAAATATATAGTGTTGTCAGTTTAGAGTCACAAGAGAAATAACTTGTTGGTTACATGATATTTTATAAAAGTTTTTGCTGTTACTCAAACTCACGAATAATACTAGACTTGAAATTTAAAATAAAACCATTCACTTGTGGGTCTCTACATTTAATAGTTAACATACTGTGCAGATTACAAACGATGATGCATGTCTACAGGAGAATCTAGCGACAAAAAGAGTAGCGGAAAGTAACACTCTCAGCTTACACAAAAAACAGACGAGACAATTAGCGCATACTTCAATTTAGGACGTATGTATGTATATCGCAATTATAATGGTCTTACCGATTCGCACGAACCACATGCAAGTGAGAGTTAAACATAATAATAGTAATAACCGTCATAACAACAATAATAATAGGACATATAACTTGACCTGCCTGTAGTCACATATACACACCGGTAAGTGTATCATACACATGATAGCAATGTAGGTATACATGTGCTACCTGCACGCTGTTATATGTTACATAGCAAGTTTGCGGATATCTGTTATTTATATTCATATAGCGTTATTAACGGCCAGACACGTTCTTGTTGTGTCCGTTTTATTGTACAACTTTAATAATGTGTAATGATGATAATGGTTTCAATTAAGCAATTGTGGCAAAGGTGAACTGAGGTGTTGCCTTGTTGTAACCGAACGGAATCGTCTGCCTAATTGATAATTTCCATAATGCGGTAACAGTATTACGTTCTCTGCAGAATGATAGAGTTATGTACATGTTTCCTCAGATATTTATACAATGTTTTTTACAGCGAAAACGTTGTATTTGTTTATCAATCGGAAGTAGCTTCTTTCAGTTTTTCACCTGGAGAAAATCGAGCAAGTGTTTTTTCTTCTTTATGGTGACTTCCGTTAAAGACTATGGCATAAAACACATACATATACACTTCGTAGTTGGCATTCCTGTGTAGTTAGTACATTTACTTTTAAAAAAACAAATCCAAAATCAAGGGACACCGCTTTGCTTTGACCGTTCTGTATATCAGTTTTGAATTCCGCTATTCGAGATTTTACAGTTTTAGAACCGAGATGTATACCGAGGTGTATCGCCTCACTAAGTACTTGCATGTAAGATACAAGTCGTGACTAGCCAATTATCACCGTCCTACTATCCCAGTGATACCCATATTCCCAGCTTGACCACTTACAAACGTACTTACATATTATATACTCATACACACATAGTAATTAGTTTTGCATTAGATTTGCTAAAATAATGAGGAAATTGTACAACTCACGTAGGGCTAATTGGTTCGTGCGTTTGTACGTGCTTCTGCCATCAGTATGTTTAATTACTTCATATAGTTAAAGAAGTGTTTAGAAATTTGCAACTTCAAACACTCTGAAGATCTCAATAGAACTGGTGCAAAAACGCCTAAATAGCGAGGATTACCCTAAGCTGCAACGGAAGGATTACAATTTGGCTCTTCATCTATAGGAATTCCTTTCTCTCTCTTGCTTCTGTATATATTAAATTCTTTTTTGTAGCTCGAAAAATAGTTGTAATCAAAGATCTAATTTTCGGTGGGACAGTCTATAGATACGAACCGTCTCAGACCTGCATCGGTTTTACTGTGTGTATCCAATTGCGAATTAAATCGATCAGAGTAAGCCCGGATATTCTATATAGAAAGCGTGTGGCATCTAGCCATTACCCAGCTTAAACAGAAATCGTTAACCCGATAGGAGCTTAATGACATGTAGCAAACGGGAATAATCATCGGGAATTGAAGAGTAATTTAATGCGACGACGTGAAATAATGTCCTCATATCGGAGCAATCAACCACTTGTTAATAAGCGGATTGATTTGACTCGGTTAACGTATAACTTGATGGGTGTTCGTGACATTTTTCTGTTTGTGTATTTTCGTACTAATGGAACCGCTTTCATTTATTTTCATAAGCTTACCCGTTATTACTGCTCAAACTAAACATAATTATTAAGTTTGCGAATCCACGGTGAAATATCTGTAGTTTTTGGAATAGTTTTTCACTTTTTTCTACTTTATGGTGAGTTAAAATCTAATCCGCAATATTTTTTCTTCGCAGTAACGTTCCTTTCTGTACCAAATGTTTCACTGCCTCACCGTGCTCCCATCAAACCGCTCCTATTAATCTAGATACATACAATGCATCGATGAACAGCATCACTCTCACATTCAACCGACTGGACAAGTACGTAAGGTATCCCCAAGCCACGCAAACGGTGTATCTACGGGACATGTGTACAACATATGTATGAATAATATTGAGATTGACGCGGTGGAACTCGCCTAAAAATCGTGAGAACCGGTGAAACTGTGCGAGCACATGCCTGATTTATTAGCGGTTAATCTACGAGTGGAAACTGAAAATAGAATACGTTGAGATCAGTGTCTGTAGTGTGCATGTTTGTTATATGTATATGCATAAATCTATTTCTCTTCGTTTGAAGGTGAAGCTGAGTCAAAAATTATGGATACGTAAAGTGCAACTTTCCTGCCGAGACTTACTTTCACCACTGATGCTCTTCTTTAAGTAGTCTAATTGGATTTTTTAACGTATCGAGCGGAAACAATAATTCAAACTTACTTCTCTCACTGTTGGTTAGAGATATATGCGCCAGTAATACACGTTAATAAATGTGGATATACAGGTGTCCCAGGCAAGGGCAGTAAAAATATGGCAGCACACACTAAGTGTAATAAATAATACGGACAACCAATAAGTAGGATATGGAATTCCACAGACCGCAAAACTATCTCCAGTCTTATAAAGGATGGTCCAATTCCAGCATTAGGATTTTTTTACTGAACAAGAAACAAAATATTTGAAAAAAATTCGAATTTTATTGATATAAATTTAAAGTGCATACCGCCCACGACAATTGCGTGTGAAATAGAACTATGGGGAGCTGAAATTTTCAGGGTGCACTTAGGATATATGGCTAACTACACGTACGATATTCGGCTGCCTTTTGAAGATAAGCGACAATCGAGGAAACTTGAAAGAACACGTATTAAGCGGCAATCGAGTCAGTCACACGACGACGTGAATAAAGCTTGCAACACTTAATTAAGTAAAACAAGTTAATACACATTTATCAAAATAAATCGAAAATTTAAACTATGTATCTACAATGCAAAAATAGAATTAAATATATGATCAAACATGGACGAATACAATAAAAGAAGAAAAGGAAAGACAATGATACCATCATCCCCAAAACGTTGATCCGGGACGAGAGGATGCCTTTTTTCATAAACATTGCATAAAAATTACATTCAGGATATAATTATTTGAAGCAAATATCACTAATTGATGCATACATAACCAATTTTTCTTTTCACTATCTAGGTATAAATTTGACTATATCGAAAAGAAGGGAAAATTACAAATTTTAATCAAAATGATACAAACATTTATCTATCGTTACTGCTGAGGAAGCTGAATGTTGGATATTAAATCACATCAACAGATATTTACGATAATCAATACAGATATCGACTTATGCAAATCGTCATAATAAAATATAAACCGACAAGGTAATAACTTATTTTAGAGACCTGTTAACGTTAACGGCTCAATCTCACGCGTACCCAGTAACTGAAGCAATTCCACACACGCAGTAAATTTACGAAACCGAATCTCCTATAATAATTAAAACGGACTAATCTACAACCTAGAAATTCATCTTGTATACCGCGATGAGCCCCTAGAGCTAATGTCAGCCGCTTGGATTGTCCACAGATAAAAATTTAAGGTGGAAAGCCAGCAGCTGCTGCAAGATTCGCTTGCGTGCGAGGTGAGAATAGGATTATTAATTGCCGGCCATTAATTGCGTTATCCGTATATCATTTGCGTAATTTAAAATGGAAATTTGGCGCCCTCAGAGTCTCAGAGCGTACCTATTCTCTCTGATTGTAAGATTTCTTCCGTATGTTCAGATGTCTGAGAGTTATTTATCATCGGCGAGCACCTGTCGTAGAAAATATGCAAACGAATTTTATTTTTCTGTGGATGAAAAGAAAAGGAATGCACGACAAGGAGAATAACAAAATTGAAACCAATCAAATAAAGAGCAAAAGTTATTAGTCATACTCATTCATCTAATTATCTTTTTTATTAAATTACATTTACAAAATTTAATTCAGTCAGTTTTACTACAATGATACGAACATGGTGCTGCTCTTGGAAGATTCATAGCTGTTAAAGATTCATTATTATCGTATAATAATGATCATTTTAGAATTTTTACATTACACTCTAATTCTGCTACACGTTTTCTATACACACACATATGTATAATAGTGGAAGAATTTGTGAAAGTGATCCTAATTAGTGGTGAATTATTTTAACGTTATAGTTTTTATGGTAATTTTATGACCTTACTCCACATATTTGGACAACCGTCGCTTATAATTCAGCACTAATTGTTATTATACATACATTTATGTACGTTCATCCTCATAAATGAATAAATGAATCAGCCAGAGACTGTGGCAGCATACGATTTGACGGGAAAAAAAATTCGCTACTCAATTTCGAACTTGATTTTTTCATATTCCCATCTCTCTCTTTCTCCATACGTAGGGATCGGCCATCGGTGTTCATAGCGTTGGATATATCGCAGCGAAAACGATATGATGCCAGGCCAACAAGCAGCAACATCGGTTACCTTCGTGTACCAGTTCTGCGCACGGTTCGCCAATTAGTATTTATATATTCCCGTATTAAGCCCAATCTCTGAAGCGTTAAGATTTATTTGTTATATATTGTAAATTCCTCCGAACACAGTTACTTTACATGGCGCGTTTGAATACGCGCTGCGTCGGCTCTGTATGAACCATGCGGCGAATAGCACACAAGAACACATTACCTATGCCGACTGACCTGATAGTGAACTACTTTATGGACAAGCTTCCTTGACGTATATCGATTAATATATATTTAATACGTATGTACACATAGCTTGCAAATTGGTACATATCCTAACCCAAATATTAAATCATATACTTTGCCATGACCGGTGAATTCACTCCTAACTAGCGCTCACAATAAAAAAAAAAATTGATTGATTTCATATTCAAGCTGACGTACATATTTAGACGTTGAAAATTAACTTGTATATATGTATTACAATATACGTCTCTAAAAAAAGTTAAATGTTCAATAAAATACAACTCTTTAGTCACCTATACCAATATATCTTAACTGTTGACTGCACGTCACATAGATCTCCAATGCGTAGGTCGTGTTCCAAAATCTCCACTAAAGATTCAGCCTGAATCTGAAATGTACTGGCGCTTTATTTATTTATGAAAACCTAGAAGTTTCCATTGAAGCAATTTTAATACAAGAGCATTCAGAAGGTACAGTACAAGCAAGAGGAGAAGTGTCGGGCAGCTTCCAAATTGGAACAGGGTTTAATTTTGTGTTGGAAAAATCATGAAAGACGCGAATGTAAACAGAACAGGTTAACTTCACCATATAAAAAACATCCATGCCTTGCATATATCGATGACATAGTAATACTTACAAGAAGAAAAAGCGAATTAATTGAGGTATTGCAACGTCTTCAACTATCTGCTGGAAGAATTGGTCTTGAAATAAATGAAGGGAGAACGAAATATATGAATTGGAGTAGTGAAATATATCAACGAAGGAAATAAATATATGAAAACAACAACTAAGGATGGAGATGAGTATGTTTTTGAGGAATTCGCAAGTTTTGATTACTTAGGAGAGACATTTTCAAAAAGCCCAAACGACAACCAGGAAATACACTCAATATCACAGGAAACAGATGTATCTACGCTCTAAACCAATTGTTTTCAAGCAAAGTTACATCAATGACTTTAAAGTTGGCTAAATATAAAACGGTTATCCGCCCGATAGAACTTTTTGCAGGCGAAGTATGAACACTTAGACAATCAGATATAACTTTACTAGAAGTATGGAAAAGGAAAATGCTACGAAAATGTTTCCCTGGAAAGAAGGCTAATGTTGTGTGGCAAAAAGGACGAATAAGGAACTGAAAGACTTCTGCAATGAAATAAGTGTAACAAGTTTTACATATCACTCGGATGACGAAGCACAAAGTGCTAAAGGATATTTGAAAACTGTAATTACAATAAATTGAATTAGGGAATTAGATGGTTAGTATTTAAATCTTTGTTTTTAGTTTTCTAGAGAAACGATTTAACACCGAATAGAATTTTAAACTTAAAGTCTAGAGAAACTGTGGAATTACGCTACGCAACAACGTTTGACAATGTTCATTTGTTAATTACTTTCCCACTAAATGCTTACAATCACAAGAGCTAGCTATTCGACTGTCTATATTTACCTGAGCCATTATAGATTCCGAAACGGCACTTGTTTATTACCGACGACGGCAAATTGAATTCGTGCTCACATTAGCCTATCCTGATTACGTACGGTACCAGATTTACCTTTGTTCTCTGGCGCAGATGTTTCTCGTCGATCCGCAAGCTAAAACGAAAAAAGTATACCGCAGCCATACGATAAAATATTGCACCTCACGAAATATTAAGACTCGACGGTAATGCGCGACATTAAAGGAACGGTTCCTGAAGTTATACGCTATCCTTTTGTCGTTTATTACACGGTTCTTGCAACGCAAAGGTGGTGCTTTACGACCGAAAATCTTCGGGCAGTGAAGGCCCCCATTGTGCCGATTTGCACCGGGAACAATGCGTCGTTTCGAATACCTCAAATTATTGCCTGGCGATACTTACATACACACAAATTTTGTACGCCATGCAGCTAAATTGATCCGTATTCGCATTACCGCATGCACCGAAGCGATTTATTTACGATTGTGGCTGATGTGTAATGAATGATTGTCCACAAAATATTTCGATTAATATGGAACATAAAAAGGCAACAACGCTAAGACGATGGTTTCTGTTGCTAGTAATTTATTGGTCATTTTTATTACATCATCACATCAGGATTTCTCATGGGTTTCCTTTTATATTGGCCTCTTTTGCCATGTATTCATTTTCAGATATGCATGGTTCTTCTGTGGACTGTTTGACCCTACATATATTGTGGAGATGGTCTGAAAACAATTCAGTTAAATGTTGAAGACATTAATCCTTCCAAAAGCGATTGTTCAGGTATACGTTGTTTAGTGAAAGCAACAGTGTTTAGTTGTTAGATTCCTTAAAGACATTAGTTGTACTAATCTTAGCAACATGATTTTCCTGATATTATAAAGACACAATGTTACCTAAATATAAAAACTAGACCTACCTACATAATTAATGACTAGTTACAAGACTAGACTCTGTAAGGGTTCTTATTCTTTGCAAAATCCACCGAGCATTTTCTAGAGAATTTATTTATGCTGATGACACCGACCCATTCCAACTCGAAAAAGTCGTTTTGTATCAACCGAAAAGAGTACCTACTAATTTATTTAAGAAATATTTAGAATACAAAGCTTTTCAAAAAGTCTCTTTGACAATAATATGTACAATTACCACCACCAGCATCAATAGTCAAAACAAGGATTCCAGTTTGGAAAAGTCATAAATGAATGATAGCACCAAGCATTTTGTACAAAAATTTTATCATCACAAAGTGATACCTACCCGCAAAGTTATTAATCCCTTAACACCAAAATGGTCAAATTGAAATAAATATTTGTCTTCTTCCACTGTATTATTGCACTGATTATTTACTGAACATCAATCTGCCAATATTTTACTTAGAGTTACTCTGTCTAACATTTATTTCCTTTGATCTTCAGATTTATACTTGTTATTTAGATTTGTTTACTTATTGAACTGGTAAGAGAATTTTGATTTAGTTCCGGTAAGTATTTTTATTGAAATTTTGAAAACATTTCTGTGGAACACGCTATGGGAAAGATTTCAAACGGAACAGACATGCTGCTCATCATAAACACACCTAAACATAGCATCGATTAATTATGAATCCTGCCTCTTTAAAACGTTACCACACGATTCGATCGCGCCGCGTATAATTTAATACAATTACTTATGTTCCTAATTGCTACCATTGTATTGCACTTTTTTCGCCTACATATCAAACGCGTAGCGTGCTGTTCATCTTCCGTACCGACTGACGTTTGTAACGGGCATTACGAATGTAAATGGAAATCGTTTGACACATTTTTTAGTCAATTTATAGACCAAAACAATCTACATACGCTCACTCGTAAACTACGGCTAACAACTTAGGTATATGCCAACATTACATATAGATTAACACAAAACTAAATATTATATATTTGTAATAAGAATGCTTTCTTCGTCTATTTATCTTCGTCCACAGTCGGAGTTAACGTAATTGTTAGTAATAACGTGGAATAGAATACACTACACCGTAATTAATCATGTAAGTTATAATTAGTGTGTCAATACGTTGATAGGTGATGGAAGTCAGTATGTATACGAACAGATGTTTCATTGTCATCAAAGACTGAAGATCTATGTTGCACGTGTGTAAGTACGTCTAAATTTATGCGTAACACACTAATTGTATTCCGCATATATCATATCGTTATTATATCTCACCTTGTATTACTTCCATTAACAGCTGCAGCTCGTGCCGATGGCTAAAGAGGGAAATATTTTCACTGCTTATAGAAGAATTGTCTTGATATCATGCAAATGTTAATTGAATGAGAAAGTACACCTATACACGGAAAAACGAAATCGAATTCAAAACTCTTAAAATATCCCAAATCTTTGTAGTCATTTTTCTTTGGAAATTGAGTAGCTAACTATTGCTTTTTCCAGTTACTAGAAAATTTTCAAGAATGCATTACTTTACAATATGCGTAAAAAAATCGCTATATGCTATCTCTACAAGGCACACACTCAAGATAAATAGCACCAAAATATTGCAATAACCTATGGTAATCCGAAAAATATATGGGCTGACGGTCTTTTTCCATGCAGATTTTTAAAAAAATAATTTGAACGTTTATCATTGGAATCTATTGTGAAAACAGATGATGTTAACGGTGATTCTGTCAAAATGCTGTAAAAACTTGTGGTGATCTTGTGATCCGAATAATATGTGGGCTGCATGGAAATGGACTTTAGAGAAAAATTGTTCGAATTCGAGAGGTTAGTCGTCTACCCAGCCATTAGAGTCTCTGATAACAATAGGTCATTTTAATAGTGGTAGTATCAAACTATAGTAAAATGTAAAGCTAATACGAAAAATATGTGACCTGTATGGAAATAGACTTCCGAAAATATTAGTTTGAACGAAGACAGGTTAGTCGTCTACCCTGCCATTAGAATCACTGGTGAAAATAGATGATTTTAATAGTGAGAGTATCGAAATATCATTAAAACTTGACGTGATTCGAAGAATACGTGAACTGCGTGGAAAAAGAGTTCAAAAAAAAATTTCGATCGTGGTGAGGTTAGTCGTCTACACTGCCATTAGAGTCTCTCATAAAAATAAGTGATTCTTTTGTGGTGAGTCACGCAGGCGACTAATTTTTAACAAGGAATTATAAGATATGCGTTTATTTTCTAAACACAATATAAATTTACCTAATTGAAGTTCTGCAGAACTTTATTATTTAATTAATGTAATTATATACCTAAACATATGACTCTGTAAATCTGAATTTTCATACTTGGCGTATCTATGCTTTGGCCATGATTTTCGTTAAATCTTTTTACGTCTTTGAGGCACCTACAATGTATTCAAATACAGTTCAATGTTCAAATGTTGTTATATTTGCTATAACCTCTTAAATTCTACGTATAATATTGGTATATTTAATTTAAAGTGGCATACAATCTATCAAGAAATTCCTAACAAACAGTTTCCTTAATTACACCATATAAGCATACAACTTCTTGGACAAAACCGGGCATCAGAAAAATCTATTAAATAAACAATCATATCATGAAAATATACATACGTTAAAGTATTCTGACGTGGGATATCCCTTTGATACGTGCGAGTACTTGAAATTCTTGAAATTCATCACCTTTAAATAGATGTGTGTATCTACCTGTTGCGATAGCTTTTAAAAAAACATTATATACGAACTCAATTTGCATAATTTCGTTATTGCCTTATATGTCTATGTATATCTATTGCGCATTAAAAATTTACGTATGCATATTCCTATAGGTATGAGATACATATATGACATAATCATCCGTAATTGTATAATCTCTACACCAGCATCCCTTCAAGTTCCTCTATACCCATGCATTCTACCAGAACTTATATCTCGAAATGTTACGTCTTCTTCGTAAACTTATATTTGAAACCCCATGAAATTGGTTAAATTATATGAAAATACCAGAAATTCTTCAATCATAATATAATTCAAAATATTACATCATGTAAATACTCTGGGACAAACACATTATGAACATGATATATATATATATAATGGCTTGAACACCCCATGTGGGGTCACGCCGCCGAAGCTTTCTAGATCCATTTTTCCACTTGGGA
>JARFOC010000499.1:43921-53951 GCA_031763485.1 Osmoderma eremita
GACAACGTTACCTACTTTTGGGCACTTCTGCGCATGTGTCGGAATCCCATCTGTATCCATTCAAATTGGGAGCACTAAAGAGCACCATTACCTTATTTTGAATTAGTCACTAGCGTCAAGATTTATTCTGGGGTAACATATCGCCTTAAAAAGAATCCACTTTTATTGCAAGATATACCCGTAGCTTGGTACTAATATTCTCAAGTTGGTACCAACACCGAACTAATATTGGGTTGGTAGCAGTGTCGGCAGAAGTAGTCTAGTATGTCGTTTAAACATGAATACTCTTCTGTGATGAATATACCCTGTATTTGATTTAAAAGTAAACCGCCTACTCTTATATTATATAGGAAATTAATCAACACTTCCTAGACTATTAAGAGGATGTATTTCAGTTACCATGGTTGATATTTTATTAGTTAAAAAGGTAAAATAAAAACAAAACATTTCCTAGTAGGGCAATGGCAATTAAAAACTACACGAACATTTTGGCAAACTTAACAAGCCAAAAAGATCTACTTTGAAATTACCACAGTAATCGGGGTTTTATAATAATAATGTACTTACATTCAAAGTTGAAAATTATACAATGATAGTCTAGGAATGTAAAATTTTGCGCCAAAACCCTTACTCCTATTCTACTAACAATTATTCTTATGTCTATATTTCACCAGGATTTGTATAATAAAGCTACGAGTAGTTCCTCCAGCATATATTTTCCTTACAAAATTCCTCGCTACTATAATCGCTCGGTATAAAATATACAAAAGATTAACAAAGGCGACAAATATCTACAGCTTAGATTTTTGCGTTTTAATCAAAACGTTGTGCATATCCAACAAACTACTCTCCAAAGCGACCCTGAATTTTGCCGCGCTCGTATCGGGATGTGAAGCGAATGCGGACACGGCGAAATTCATATCCTTGTCCCTCGGATTGTAGCAACACCCGTAACCATCCGGAACTAGAGGGCCGTAACACATGAACCCGTCGCATTTCGTAGCGACCTGACTCGTAGAAATGCGCATGTGCGCGCTGCGGATATAACCTTGATCGGAGTACAGGGGAGAAATTTCTTCACCACGTTCTAGAGCCACTAATTTCAATCCGAGCAAATGCCTATCGACTCCAAAACCGTTTAAAGCTTCGACTGTATATTTCTTGTGGCTGTTGATGGCGGATTTCATCGCTTCCAATCTGTCGGAATCCGACTTTGAAGGGTCTAACATGACTTGGGCAAAGTTAACGGATTCTATCGAACAAGAACGGATTGTTTCTGTGCGTCCGTGGATGTATTTTCTCGTTGCGGCCGATTCGTAATGCGCTCCGGGTGCTTTATGTAATCTACGAAATAAAAAAATTATCAAATTAACACTGTTTACACGAAGAAAGTAGGTGATTACCTATAAAAAGCATACTGCATAGCTATTTGGATGAAACTATCCGGACTTAGTTTGCAGGATTTAATAAAATCTTTTCCGAACGATTTAAAAGTAAAACAATCCATTTCCAAATCATCGGATAACCTAAAAATCAATAAAAACTTGTAGCGGTACTACACACATTTGATATATCTTAGATCGTACTTATCAATATTAACACTCGACGAATCAATTTCTTTCGATAACTCATCGTTTATGTTAAAATCTAATCTTTGAGCTACTTTATCGGAAGGAGCATCACGAATTGACTCACTCTTACCACTTTTACTAAAAACAAAATCGTTAAGACAATTTTTTTTAAATACCCAACAATAAATTTGCGATAGACTTACATGTAATTGACTAAGTAATCAGTCATAAATGCTATCGGTTGACCCTCACTTGGAGAATGTTCGTAAGTTAACCCGACAATCCCATCTTGGCCTATAACGAACTAAGAATTCCATTTTAAGCAAACCCAATGGTATTTCATCATAAATTTAACTTACCTGTATTGTTTTGTCATACCATCTGTTTCCGGCATTGCCAGCACTTCCTCCGGCATGTATTAATTGTCGACTGGCAGTCGTTTGTCTATTTTCTTCTTCGTAAATTGGCATTGGTCCGTCGAGGGACACCAAAAATAGGGATTTTTGTATTTCCTCGGCAGATTTCTTGTTTGTCGGATCTAAGATTTAAATTTTATGTACCGGTATACGATACAAAAATGATTACGATATTTTAAATGATGAAAAACCTAAAAATAAAATTACCTTTAATTAGTAACTGATATGCTTTACCCCAATTATCTCTATGATCGCTGGTTAAAATTCCCACAGGTGTCGCCGGACTACTAGATTCTTCCAGCACCTTCTCTAGTTGAGACAGTAATTGTTTCTCACTAATCACCTCATCGTTGTTTCCGAATAAGTCCACTTTGAAGAACTGGTAATTTACGATAATGAAAAAGTAGTGTCACTTTTTTGCTTTCAAATTTAATAACTCATCACTTACGTGATTATTATGCACCACCGCTATGTGTTTCGATGTCGGATGGTACTCCAATTTGTCCCTCTTTACTCCTGGAATGCGACAAGTACCGAATACCTTTTTATACTGATTCATATCTAAGGGATCTTTTCCCATCATATCAATTGGGATTTTATCTCTTCAAAGTGAAATAAGAGCGATAATGATTGTAGTTTTCCCTGTTCAATGTTAGGTTATGTTTTATGTTTAACGTTAGTGGGCTGGGGATTTCGATAATTTCTGGCGACATTGTATATACAAATTAATTCAAAGTTAACACAAACTGATCAACGTCTTAGATTTTGTTCCAAAATAATAGCTTGGTGACTGTGTATCCAATAATAACAATGAAATGGTGAGGCCGTGTCTATATATACTGTTGGGCTTCGCCTATTATTTATCTTAATTCATATATGATGGACCTTTTTCACATGATATAAATGAATACTGCATTTTTGTACAAATTATAAAATAAAAGGCATACCTAATAAATCGTTTTATCGGGTTTTGTTAATATAAGTAAATTGAGGTTAAAATAGTTTTTAGCGGCACTGTATAAATTGTACCAATAACAAATGAAAGTATGGTTGCCATGGTTACTGAACAAAGTTATTGTCTTTGTTTAATACTTTGATTTGTTATTGATATAATATTATACAGTGCCACCAAAAACTATTTTAACTCCAATTTACTTTTATTAACAAACAAATTAGTGTTTAATTTAAATTTGCAGTTTCAATGAAAAAAATATTTACGTATTACAAACAAATTCAAAAGTTACTTAATGGAATCAACATAAATATAGATAAAAACATTCACAAGGAAAAATATAATTAATTTTAATCAAGTACTCACCGATCGATTTGTAATTTATAATCAATTGCTGCCAATATCAATTTGCAAGTATACGACAACCGGTCACTTTCAGTTTCAAAGTTCTCAAACGGGAATACTAGTCCAGGACTTGAATATACAACAACAGAATATCTAAAATCCAAATAGGCAGCGTGCAACCACCAATCGGCCAACCAATTTTCACTATTTCCCGCCTTTTCGACAAGCAACTTTTGCAATTTCCCTCCAATTCCATTTTCGGCAGAAAATTTCTTCACCAACTCCGTCGTGGCCGCAAACTCTTTATCGTCGACGTGTGGTCTCACGGTTAGCAGAAACTTATCCAGAGTTTGTTTAAGAGCGGGCACGGGCAAACGAGGTAAATTCTGGGAGATATGTCTCGCACTCACGTAGGATGGTATCACATTTTCCCTGTATAGAAAGTTGAAGAGCCCGGCATAAACTCTTTGCTGAAAAATCTGTAAAAAAGTAAATAAGAATGAAGTACTGTAAGATGATAACATATGTTGGCAAAGTCAAATAACTTACCTTATTACTAGTCGCAAGTGAAATTCTTCCATACATCTCGTCAAGATTATTACTGCTGCAATAAAAGTGAATTTAGTGGATAAGAATAAGTGTATTATATTTTAAAAAATAATTGCATACGTTATTTCCTGCGCGGACATACTTTTTTTTAGAGCACAGGTAAGTGGAGATTTGCCTTGATAAGATATGCTGATACAACATGCAAGTGTCACAGTATTGTGTTTGATATCAAAAGTGAAAGCAATTTTCTCCCCACTAATACTACTGCATTAAACTTGAACCACACGAGTTTAAATACCGGTTTATATGTAGGTGTATGTGGTTTATACTTCAAAAAGAATGTTGTCGTTTTAAAAAAAGCAAGGAGTTAATTATAAATTTACTATTATTTGTTAATTAAAGTCATGTATTAGGAAAATACTTACGCTATTGAATATTGCACGTGTTATATAAGTAAATAAACTTAAAATATTTGTTATAAAATGTCTCTAAAAACTATTTTTGCAACCAAACGTTCTGAAATTATATTTTGACATTTTGACCAATTTTGACAATGAAGATCATAACCCATGAAGTGAGTTTTGAAATATGTCCTAGTTTTCTCATTCAAAATTCCTTCTGCTACCATTTAATTGGTAGATATCGTGTCTTTTTAATTGGACAGTTTAACGAGTTCTTTCTTAAAAAGGCAAAATCCGGATAAGGTAAAGGCACAAAGGTTAAAGAAAATGTAGTATACAGAGCCGTCTAAAATTAAACAAACTCTGGAACCATGAGTCTTTGACAATAGCTATTGTAGATGTTTGTCCCATTACTTTAACTTGTTCCATTTATCTTTATCTTTTTCGCTGTTGACAATTATTACAGTTTTCTTATTTTAAATCAAATCATTAAATAAATAGTTCTCTAAATAAAATGAAAGTTCTTATTGATATAAACGTCTCGCTCTAAAGTATTTTATTGTATATAACACTTTTGCGTACAAATAACTACAATTTCAACATTTCAAGATAGTCTTTAATAGAATGGAGAAATAAAAGTTTAGTTTTACGAAATGTCTTTTTATTTAAAAACAAGTAAATAGGAGTGTGGCCTAGGACTGCCTTTGTTTGAAATAGTGACACAAATATAATGTTCTGACATAATTTCAAATGAAAGTATAAAGTTCTGAAATACATTTTCTCATATATGCTTTTTGAATTTTGATGTCATGTTTTTTTTTGAGGTTGCAAAAGCGCGCTGCCAACTATATTCTACTCTGTGATCTCTCCGTATAGTTAGTGATTATTCTTGTTTTACGATTGGTGGTACATAACTCCTGCCACACAGCTGATTTTTTGCACGATTTGTGGATTTCAAAATGATGTTTATTATGATTACACAACTTTATCACATATTTTATTCAAATTTTGAGCAGTATTTTAACGTATTTTAATTTTATTTATTTCACAATATAGAGAATAATAACAATAAGAAATTAATATGGGGGTTCAAGGATTGTGGAGACTGATTGAATCAACCGGAAAACCGGTCCCATTAGAAACGTTGGAAAATAAAGTATTAGCCATCGGTATTTCCTGATCTTATAAGTAAATTTTACATTACGTTTAAATAAACCTTTCTTTTAGATATATCGATCTGGTTACACCAAGCCATTAAGGGTTTTCAGGATGCCAAAGGTGGTATGTTACCCAATGCACATCTATTGGGGATCTACCATCGAATTTGCAAACTTTTATATTACCGCATTAAGCCTGTATTTGTGTTTGATGGAGGTGTGCCCGTTTTAAAACGTGAAACTATTGTATGTCAAGCTACCTATGAAATCCCGTATTGTTAAAATAAATTTGATTTTAGGCAAAACGTAACCAAGTGAAAGCCAGGAATCTAAATGATGCTAATTCCCTACAGAAACAGCTACTAAACAGTTTAATAAAGCATTCTGCGATCAATGTTGTATTATCCGAAAAGGCGAAGGCAGCTCTTGAAAATGACGTACAAAAGGCATCGGCAAGCCAATCTTTGCAGAATGATGTTATGTTCGAAATTCCACCATCACAAATTGAGTTAATCAATGATCAAAGCGATGAAGAAAGCTCATCTAGTGACGGCGACCACATGCATATAACAAAACATTGGGATTTACATACGATCGATCAAGAAAGTGAAAAATTTAAGTCACTGCCCGCAAATATCAGGCATGAAATCTTGGTAGAGTTGAAAGATACACGCAAACAATCGTCGTGGGGGAGAATACATGAGTTGCCGACACAAAGCGATGATTTTTCCGGGTATCAAATGAAGAGATTGTTAAAAAGGCACTCCGTACAAATATCATTGGAGGAGGTCGAGAAGGAAATTGGTGGATACACTTTGTCGTTAGAGGAATTGGAGAAATTACTTAGTATTCATGGAGTGCTCGATCCTACCACCATTGTCGGAAGGCGGATAGCTTCGGATGAGAATAAGCGATTTGTGTATATAAAAAACTTAAAGGGAGTCCTGGAAAAGGTATCTAATGAAGAGATAAGCTCAAATGGTAAAGAAAAGGATGATTCGGGCCTAGTAGAATGTGGATCGTCGGGTACGTCACAAGAAAAATTAAGTTCCAGTAGTGAAAATGAAGAATTCGAATCTAATACTGCAAAATCGAAAGCCAATATTGAATATGAACAAGATTTAGATGCAGCTATTAAATTATCACTTCAAGATGAAGGGACAACAACTGGCAATCTATGTGATAGAAGGACTGAAAATATCGAAGACGATGAATATGAGAAAGACATAACAGAAGCCATACGATTATCTCTTCGAGATCAAGCGTCAACGTCTAAAGAAACATCTGTGGGTAGCTCACAAACGAGTGACACTTTAATTTCATCATCGTGGAACGAAGAAAATTATTTTAGTGATTCCAGCGACGATTCGGTTGATTCAAATTTGGGGTATAAGGTTTTAGCATCTGCGAAAAACTACATGATGGAATATAGCGGCTTACCTCCAACAGAAATATTAAAAATAATCAACGGCAACTCAAATAGCGTTACGAAAGACCCCAAAAGAGATGTGGATAGTGTAATTAAAAAAGTATCCGAACCAAAAAAAAATAATCTAAGAAAATTGCTGACGCAACCTGAAAAATCCAACGGATCAGTTTCCGAAACAAAAAATCCTAGTGAAACGGAAAATGATTCGGGTTTAAAGCCGTTCGGGAGTGTTTCAAGCGATAAAAAACTGTCTGAAGAAGTTACCGCTTCAAATGATGTTGTCTTAATGAGCGATTCAGATTCAAGCGATGATTTCGAAGAAGTAACAAGTTCCCTAAAAAATAACGATTTTAAGCCGGACGAAAAAACGTTAGAAATAAAATTTGAGAAGGTTTCAAAGTTGGACGACGATCTATTTAGTGATATATTTGCGAATAATAATGTTAATAAGAAAGAATCGATTGATTTACAAGTGAAAAAACCACTAAATATTGATAAAATCACGGAAAATCCTATTTCACCCACTGAAAATGAGATTGTTGTAGTAGTTGATAATGAAAATCATAGAAATAATCCGGTTAAGGAAGTAAACGATGATAAAAAAGACCAAAGTGATTCGTTGAAAGAGGTTTTAAAATCGCCGAGAAAGGATGCTGAAGAAAATATAGATGAAAAAGTTGAGGTCACTTCTAAAGACGAATTTAATAGCGGAACGAATGAAAGTGCTTTATTAAAAGATATTTTGATGTTGAAAAGTAAAAATGAGGAGCCAAAGACTACTTTAACGACGACAGAATTGAAAGAAATCCAAAAGGATCTTGCTAGAGAAACAAATCGATTAATAACCGAGAAAGCGGCTAAAGAACGAATTGCGAGTAATATTACGGAGCAAATGTGTTTAGAAGCACAGGTAAGATAAACACTTTAACCTTTACCACAAACTTCTCCAGTTTTATGATAGGACATCACTATGAAAAGAAATAAAAAATTATAATTTGGCGCCCAAGGTGGGGCGGTAATAGAACCATTGATTTACTATCAGATAAATATCCAAAAATGAATCAATCATGATATAAAATACATTTTTCAATATTAGTAGTATTTCTACAATAAATAATTTCGGGAGCAAATCATATCTTGCGCAACGTGTAAAATTTATAACGTAAAATTCACCCATCTGATACTACTACTGATGAGTAAAACGTTTCTGAAAATTGAAATTCAGAAAATATCACCGCGCGCACAATCAACAGTAATATGCGACTACAGCGTTGCCAAATATATGTTTCTTTCCATCTGTTCCTGAAAACAAAATAAATTTTAACGTTTAGATTTTCGATTCAGAACCAAACGAAGGGTGACATTAATGGAACTAAATTTTGTTTAGGAATTATTACAACTCTTCGGTGTACCGTACATAATAGCGCCCATGGAAGCGGAAGCCCAATGCGCCTTCCTAAATGAGATTAATTTGACTGACGGCACAATAACAGACGACAGCGATATTTGGCTGTTCGGTGGCAAAACCGTTTATAAAAACTTCTTCAATCAAAGCAAATATATCATGGAATTCAAAGTTGACGATATACAACAATCATTCAGTAAGAAAATACGATGATAGTTAATGATTTTATTATTGTTTAATCTGAACGTTTCTTACAGAATTGTCTCGGCACGAAATGATCCTCCTGGCTTTGTTAGTGGGCAGTGATTATACTACGGGACTAAAAGGAGTTGGCCCGGTTACAGCATTGGAGATATTATCCACATTCCCCTCCTCAAAGAACGACCAATTTCGATTGAATTATCTCCAATTACTTTCGGGGCTAAGGGAATTTCGCAGATGGTTTAATAACGATGGATATTTTAAAGGTTCTAAATCCACGAAAGCGGCATTGAGAAAGAAATTGCAGAACGTGGAGATCACGGAACATTTCCCAAGTCCTCAGGTGGTACAAGCGTATTTAGAACCCGCGGTTGAAACTAGCGAAGAATCATTCTCGTGGTCGAAACCGGATAGGGAAAATTTGATAGAGTTTGCGAGGCAAAAATTCGGCTGGCAACAAATGAAAAGCGAGAAGATATTAGATCCCGTACTAAAAAGGTTGGAAGAAACGGGGACGCAAACGAAGATAACGAATTATTTTAAAATTAAGCATAAGATCGAAAGAAATTTAGCGGAGGATAAAATGAGTAAGCGTGTTAGAAAAGCCATAAACAACATGGATAAAGATGCTGATGAGAGCACAGGTGAATCTACAGATGTTCCTAAGGAAGTAGAGAAAAATAAAAAAGCTCCTAAAAGTAGCAGAAGTAATAAAGCTAAAAAACCGCCCATCGATGAAGATGTGAAAGTTTTGAACGAAACGAAAAAGTTATCACGTCACAAAATAAAAGAAATGAAGATCGCTCTGAATGAAATGCTTTTGAAAGCAGAGCGGGAAGCCAACGCGCCAAGTACGCATAGTGTGATTAGTAATCGTGTGCTCAGGAAGGAGACGATACCGCAAAAAGAGAAACATAAAGCGGATTCGTTGAAAAATAAATTGAAAGCTGTGGAAATCTTTCGCATGTCGAAACAAGGTCCCGGCTATGTTAAGAAAAGAAAGAAAATTGTTAAACTGCCAAAAGAAGATGCCGGATTGTCTGAAAACAGTGATTCTTGAAACAAATATTTACTGCATGAACGCATGGATTTAATTTTAAAACTGATTTCTAAAAACTTCATTCTAGAACAAGTATTTATTTTATTAAAACTCAATATTGATTTATTATGTATCAAAGCTTTATTATTTTATAAATACAATAAAACTACTTTTATATCTTTGTGGATTTAAAAAAAAAATAAACCATTACAAGCAACAACAAAAAAACATAATTACGCAAGGGATAGAAGAATAATTCCTTGAACCATTCTCCTAGAGAATATACGGAGTGATCATAATTCTCTGATTGAGTTAGTAGGGAAGCACGCATAGGTATGAAATTGGGATAGCAGTTTTGGCAACAAAGATGGCCGCAAAAATGGCCGCCTAATTACCACACAGCCGTGCTATTAATAAACGAGAAATAGAATTCCAATAATGTAATTAATGCTGGCAATAAAAGTACGAAAACCGTAATGTTTAATGCCGAAAATGCGACCAACCTCCAATATTTCTAAATGTGATATTTTGGTAAGAATTTCAAGGAAATTTCCCATTGTTTTTA
>JARFOC010000499.1:54051-79501 GCA_031763485.1 Osmoderma eremita
AAGAACGGTTAGGTTTGCAAAGGATATGTTCATGTTCACTATGTTCACGAATCCGATGCACGAACGAAAGCAGCTACTGTCATGAAAAGACCGAAAAACGAAGTGTCAAAAGTCGGTTATTTAATTGCAAGAGCTTATAGGTTACATTTAGCTGTGGCTATGATCAAAGTAGTACCTAATGTGATATAGTGTTGTGCAGTGTTTCACCAAATTTAGGAAGAAGTAAATCATATAAAGGGTTTCAACTATTACTGGCTGAAATGGCGGTTACTGGAAGAATAAATAATTGAAATAGAAGAATAAACAGACATTTTAAATCTGTCAAATCGATATGACTCGATTGCCAAAATCAGAAAATTTTTCACATCTACGACTCACGAAAGACACGGCGTACTTGAAAGGGAGAGTTTCTTAATGTAGTATTTAATTAACCTCTGAATATGAGATATAAGATATGCTTCAAAAATATTTGCTTTGTACTTATATTAATAGTTTCTTGCTACGTCATTTTTCTAAGCTACCCCTCTCAAACAAACAGTTTTGATCACAGGGCACAAACGTAAGCCTCCCGTTTCATTTAAGCTCGTTCGACTTTTTCTGCAGAAATGTTGTAGTTCGAAACCCAAACTAATCAACAAGTTTGTAAGTTTATCACCATGTAAACGACCACATCTCCCACTGGATTCGCCCGAAATTTCGGCATTTTCAAGAGAAGTCCCACCGATCGATTGTAGTTCCAGTATAGATTGGGTACGATGCAAAGTTAGTTTCGTTAAACTTTTTATTTTTACGTAAAGATGGGGTAACGTGAGATTTTTTTTTAGGAATCGGACTGTTTTATAAAAGAGACAGTAAAATTTCAGAAGGGTGTTGTAAAATGTTCTTTTACTGACATCCTTCGCGATGGTGATTTTCAATTATGGGACGGTGAAACTACAAGCACGGAATCTGGCTATAAGTTGGAAAAAAGTGATCACGTTTGTTTATTATTTTATGTCGATTAAAACCAAATGAGTATCTCCATGACTTTTTTAAGGTAAAGGTTAAATGTGTTTCCAGCGAAAATGATAAGTGGTCGTCGGTGCTAACGGGAATTAGATCAAATAGGTATATTTGGGAACGTTCCGGTTGGCAGTACGTTCCCCAGAATAGTTTAAAACTAAACGTCCTTATGCTAGGCTTCGATTCCCTATCTCGTAACACGTTTATAAGGAAATTGCCTAAAAGTTACGAATATCTAGTTGGGGAATTGAAAGGATTAGTTTTAGAAGGGTAAGTGCATATTAATTTTCGTAGGAATTTGGAAATTACAGAATCTTCCGTCAAAAATCAGGAAACATGCTGTAATCGATTATCCTGTTTTAAACATGACACTTTGATGTGAAGAGAAATATGGATTTTCAGTTATAATATCGTCGGGGATGGAACACCGCATGCTCTAACTCCGATTCTAACCGGAAGGACGGAATTGGAATTGCCTGATGTACGTAAACGTTTCAGACACAGTCAAACCGTCGACGTGTACCCCTTCATATGGAAAGATTTCCAGGCAAATGGGTACGTTACGGCTTTTTTTGAAGACCTGCCTGATACCGGGACTTACCAGTTTCGACTAAACGGTTTCGAGGTATTTATTTATTTTTACATTGTGGGATCATTGGGTTATTCGACTTGATAATGGGAATCTGCGTATTCCCGAATTAATTAATACTTTGTGCGGGAAGAGTAATCCGAACAGTGTGTTTATGGTTCTAGTGGTCTTTTTTTGCCATTATTATTATTTCTAAAGTCAGGTTGAAGAGTGTCGTTGATAGAGGGTTCCCTTGTCTTAACCCTCTTCTTCAAATTCTCTTGATTTGCCTCAATTCCATGATATTTTATTCTTTCTATTGCCCCTAGTCATTTTCACCAATCCTATTAATTTTCTTGGTATCTTTAATTGTAACATTCCTTTATACATTTCGCTTCTTTTTATTCTCTCCTACACAAGTTTGAAATCTATGTACAGTGTATGCAGTTCAGTTTTCTAGTGTTAAATGAGAGTTTCAAAAGTAGAAGGTTGGCAAGGGACTACGCCGAAAACACTCACTAGGGGGAGTCGAAGAAATATGGGTGATAGAGGTTAATACATATATAGAGCCGTAAGAGTGGTACCAGTGTATTAAAAGAGACCAATATAGTTATTATTGGATTATTTAAGTGTTGGGTATTTTTGAAGAACCTTGTAGATAAAATACTTTTATCACTAGTAACAGTTTGAATTTCTTTTAGTGTGAATATTAGATCTCTCGTAGTCCTATTAGCCTTTTTCTTATTAAATGACCCAGTACTTTACATCAGGCGTCCAACAGTGCAATGCTTCTGCAGTTCCCACAGAGTGACGCGTCTCCTTTTTTATGTATTGAGCATATTAGCACATTCAGTCATTCCGGCATTTACTCCTTTTTCCATATTAGCTTTATCTTCAACAAAATATACTTGGCATTAAACAACTGCTTAAAAAAACCCTTTTAAAAGAATAATATTCTGATACTTCAATTGTAGAAACCGCCTACAGATCACTATATGCGACCGTATTACCTTGCCATAGCTAACAATTATAACAAATGGCCCCGTTTATGCGTCGGTGAGACCCCAAGGCACAAAGTCTTGTTCAACTACATCGAAAAAGTAAGAATATATACGTTTAGGATTATATTTCCATTTCTAATGTATGTCAAAATGCGAAAATTTACCTTCCAGTTCTTCTCCGCCTATAGAACGAAGCCTAAATTCCTCTTCGGGTTCCACGGTGAACTTTCCCACGATCAATACAACTTAATCGGTGTGGCTGATGTTGATTTATTGCAATTTTTAAAGAATATACACAAAAATGGTGCATTAAACAACACCGTTCTAATCCTGATGGCCGATCATGGACATAGGTGTGATTTTTTTCTATATATTATCGTTGTACTCGATATAGTAAAGACGCATGTTTAGATTCGACGAGATTAGAAACACAATACAAGGCAAACAGGAGGAACGTTTACCATTTTTCTCATTCAGTTTCCCCGACTGGTTCAAAAATCAACATCGGAGGATCTACGATAATTTCGTATCGAATTTGGAAACATTAACGACTCCTTTTGATATATACTCAACTTTAAAAGATATTTTAAACTTTGAAAGCCCAGATGTTGCAGATCTCCGAAATCGTTCCATTTCTATATTTAGCAAGGTAGATTTTCTAAAACATTAAATTGCTACTAATATCCTCCTAAATAATTATTTTCATGGAAATCGTAGATTCCGCAGCATCGAAGTTGTGCTCTAGCACATATCGAACCGCACTGGTGTGCTTGCCTCGAATGGGAAAACATCGATGTGAATTCCGATATAGTCGAGAGACTTGTCGATACTTTCATCGAAACCGTAAATAATTACACCTCAAAACAGAGGCATGTCTGCGCTAAGTTAGAAGTATCGGGAGTGGAATGGGTCAGCAAGATGAAGCCGAACAATCAACTGATTGAATTTAGTAAAAGCGCAGACATTGACGGCTACATCGTGGACTTAACCGCAAATACCCGTGTCACAACTTACATATACCAGATAAAATTGACTGTGACGCCTGGGGATTCCCTGTTCGAAGCCAGCATCACTCGTTATTTAATAGACGATCGATTGGATCTGAGAATTAGTGATATAAGTAGAACAAATAAGTACGGTAATCAAGCACGGTGCATCGAAGATACTTATCCTAATTTGAGAAAATACTGCTACTGTATGGTAGACTAATTTTGGCCACAAATACGTAGAAACTCCAGTATTGTCGTTACCAGTATAATTTAAGTACGTAAACTTTGTATTGCGCACAGGTTTCGTTCACTGTTTTTTATTGTTGTTAAATAAAACGTTTCAAGATATATTTATCTGTTTTTATATACCCTTATACCTTATGCTTATAGCTCTCACAATTAAACAACCGACTTCTGACACTTCATGGTTGGCACACATAAAGCATATCATATGGCGACAGATAGGTTATGGTTAAAAACAAAATAGAAAAACTCAATATTAAATAAAATGTCAAACTGACAAATGTTAAGTAAGCGCGTTGACAACTTACCTTATCTGCCTTATCTATGCAACTGGCAACGCTCTAATCACAGTATATACCTTGAGGAAATTCTACGCGGCCGAAATGTCACTAGATTCCTTAGATTTCACATTATGCATTTGCTGTGAAGTTGTGTTGGTATTATTTTAACATTATTCCTGTCAAAAGTCGGCTTTTTCGTTGCAAGAGCTATATACTTCAATTGTGATAAATTGCTTTGAAGTTACACAATTAGAATTCAAATTTTGAAATAATCTAAATCTATGAAGGAAAAAATTTTATTTTTTTTTTAATTTAAAAAATCGGTAAATTCTTAATTGTTTTTAAATAAATCATAAATTAAGAGTGAATTTCGCAACTTAACGATGTACTTACATGTACATCATAGTCTTGCGATCTCCATTGATTGTCGCATGCTAATCTAGCCAAATGTCGAATGAAATGTCCACGGTGGTATACGTAAATGTCAAATCGTCAATCGAGATTCCAGAATCCAGGCTCCTGGCATATGTCCGAGAATCTATGGAACTCCTTGATCTAGGGGTTTAATTTAGGGTGTCTCTAGATTAATCGCCTTTAAAATATATTATTTTCTTAAAAACCTACATATTTATGCTACATAAGAACCACAATAAGATCTAATCGCCGGTGTCAAGATTCCAATATCTGTCTAATCACCATCTAATGATTCCCAATGCGTGCAACTTAATTTTTTTCTATTGGTGAAGTTGTCAGAAACATCAAATTTAAGTTGGCATCGCTGATTCTGTATGAAAATTTTGAATCTGTCAAACCAACAGAAACATAACCAAATAAACTTGCTTCTTGGCAAATCGAATGAATCAGAGCGCAAACTTACGATACTATATTTAAACAAACCATCTATTTAACTAAAATAGTAACACTGTGGCTTGACATACACTCACTATGCAACCCTCTACTTAAAATTTCCAGAAAAAAAGATTTCTCCAATTCGATAAGAATTTCCTTTTTCTTTTGTGCTTTTAACTGCCATATTTCCCTCATGTTGCATATGTATGCATGTAGAAAATTAAGTTAAATAGTAAACAAGTTAAATTTTATAAATTTGATTTTATTATACATTAATTTTTATTATTTATTTATGTATCCTTTCCACGTAAAAAATGCCACTATTTTTTTGTCACTATTGCAACTCTGATCAAAAATTTGTGGTGGGTATTTTTCCAAATAGTACAATTTTGGAGGAATGCAGTAATTATACCAACACTGTTCTTAACAAAAACAGTAACTACAGCTTATGACGTTGATACACAATTTTTTTTTTCATTCTCTATTCTCAATTAGGTTTACTACTATTAGGACAAAGTATTTCTTTATGATTTCTTTCTGGATGTAATTAAGGCGTTTCTATTTCGGTAGAAATAAATAAGGGTTTCATATTAAAATGATACACATTAATAAAATTAGATACATCATCGTGAACTATTCGCGTTTACACCGAATTATGCCCGGATCAAATAAATGTTTGAGAATCGTCGAGGCCACCCACTCTTTCCCACACCATGATTTTCCCACGCCCTAGCTATAACCCCAACATCCTTTCGCGGCGCCGCAGGCGCGCGGGGTGCGGGGACCTATCGCCTCTGTACAGTTCACACATAATAAATTACGCTAGTAATATTACATAAGTAAACAAATTCGCGAGGTCCGCTCTCGTTTTTATTGGTGTTTATCTTTTTTGCGATCGAATCGAATTTTTCCTGTTTTCACCGGTACGGGAGAGACACGGAAAGGTCGTTTTCGAGTCCGGTGGGCGCGAAATAAACAGAGATGGTCTGGATCGTAGAAAAGTTGGAATTGGTGTGTTGGTCAGACTGTCGGAAAATTCTCGGCATGAACAGGTGTTTTTCGAATGGAATGAGGTAGCAGGAGCAGTAAATGCGGCGGCCCAGGCGGAGGGGACTTCTGCACACACACCACCACCCAGACCAGTTCTCACGTACCGCGGTAGCTGCGATGAGTAGCACAGTTCTTAACAGTAACTTCTCGCGTCTAGTTTAGACATTCGTATCCGCGCCGTTAGTAGCACGTGTGTTTTGTGTATCGGACAGTACGTAAACATAACATAATCGGAAAAGTCATGCGTCGGTTTCGAAGTTAATAAACAGTGAAGTGTTCGTATACACAAATAAGAACGCACTAAAGCTGATATACCATAGAAAATGCCGCATCAGTATGGCTTACCTGGCATAGCTCACGCACAGTCTCCTCCAACGCCGCCACCACAACATGGGGCTATGTATCCTCGTTTCTCAGGAGCCGTCGTACCTGGAGGATACCGCGGAGAGGGTAGGAGGCTCACCAGGGAAGCTATGGAAAGATATTTAAGAGATAGATCTGATATGGTTATTGTAATTTTACATGCGAAGGTAGCACAGAAGTCCTACGGTAATGAAAAACGTTTTTTCTGTCCACCACCTTGCATATACCTATTTGGGGATGGCTGGAGATTGCGACAAGAACAAATGTTACGAGACGGTGAATCTGAGCAAGCCAGCCAACTCTGCGCTTTCATTGGAATAGGCAATTCAGATCAAGATATGCAACAACTCGATTTAAATAATGGCAAACAGTACTGTGCTGCTAAAACCTTGTACATCTCCGATTCAGATAAAAGAAAGCATTTTATGCTTTCTGTAAAGATGTTTTACGGTTCAGGTCATGACATAGGGGTATTTCACAGCAAACGAATTAAAGTTATATCAAAGCCCTCAAAAAAGAAACAATCTTTAAAAAATGCCGATCTATGCATTGCAAGCGGTACAAAAGTTGCTTTATTTAACCGGTTGAGGTCTCAAACAGTGTCGACGAGGTATTTACACGTGGAGAACGGACATTTTCATGCGAGTTCGACGCAATGGGGTGCTTTCACTATACATTTATTGGACGATAATGAATCTGAGAGTGAAGAATTTCAAGTCCGGGACGGGTATATACATTATGGGGCTACCGTGAAGCTGGTGTGCTCTGTTACGGGGATGGCGTTACCGAGGCTCATAATTAGAAAGGTAGGATGTTTTAATATCAACTAGGTATGGTAGGAATAGTGTTTTTGTAAAATTCAAATATGCTAGGTTAGTTTTTTTTTGTATTACATATATTGAAACTTATACTAACTTACCTTTTTCATAATTTTAATTATTCACTTATACGGAGAGTAAATCCTAATAATTCTTGAATTAAATTCCATTTTTAATCCTATAGTTGTTTTTAGTTTCTATGGTAACGTTTATATCGAATTCGTCTTATTGGTTTTACCAACTGAATATTTTAAATATAACTACAAATTCTAACGTTTATAGAATGCTTCCAAAACAACTATCTTTTCCCTTTTTTAAATGTTATTACAAGAAAAAAAAAACATTGTCGAAGCTTTATTGCAACATAAAATGAATAAAAACGATTATATCTTATACACTATTATTATTACTTGAAAACGTCGCGTTTTGTACCCATTTATTTTTTGCTTATTTCTTTTGACAACCAGTTCAAACCATCATACAATCCCGTGCCTTTTAATGCGGAGGAAGGCTGTACGTGCCAATGTCTGTTGTGCATTCTGTATAAATGCAATTCATTTGCCAAGTCTGCTGCGGACATAGCATTTGGTAGATCTTGCTTATTGGCAAAAATCAATAGGACTGCCTTCTCTAATTGCTGTTCTTCTAATATATTTTGCAATTCCTTTTCCGCCTCAATTAATCTTTCCCTATCGTTGCTGTCAACTACGAAAATTACGGCTTGGGTGTTGTCGAAATAGTGCTTCCACAATCTCCTGATCTTTTCTTGTCCCCCGACATCCCAAATTACGAAACAAATGTTACGGTACTCCAAAGTTTCTATGTTGAATCCTATAGTCGGGATGGTGGTAGCCACGTGCCCAATTTTTAATCTGTAGAGAATTGTGGTCTTTCCGGCTGAATCTAAACCCACCATAAGAATTTTTATTTGGGTTTTCTTACTGAATCGTCTTAACAACCATGAGATGTTTAAGCCCATGGTTCCGTTGTGTATTATTTCGATGTTCAGAAGCTTTATTTTGGCATATTATGGCATTGACAGCGGATAGGGTTGGAATGATTTTGATAAGTATACAATGGTTTACGTTTTTTTTTTACAGGAGAGATTTATTTTAATTATTTTGTTATAGTAAAAGACAAGAACAGGTAAAAAGTAATCATTGAAATATTTGTTAAATATGTTTTTGAGATTGAGCCGTTTTGACAACCTTCAAATCCAACAATCACAAAACAGGAATTTATTAAGCTGGACGTGTCACATTTTGTGACAGTTTTAAACGACATTTCATCATTAATTGGATAAATCGATCACAATTTAATAACGTAAACCTCGGTAACAAGTAAAAATGCTTTCGTTACGGTAAAAGCGGATCGAATACTACATAAACAACAAAAATCGCGCGACTAGCGTGCGAAAATCTTCATCTGTATCCGATGCAATTTATCTCTGGGAATTACTCGCAAAAGTCTAAGTTATGTTAATTGCGTTTCGCAAGTTTCCTGGTTTCGTACGGTGTAAATTGCTTCGATAATTGAATACGTGGTATATAGACTCGAATAGTTATATATCGCATCAAATGGCGATTATTCAAATTCATTAATTAATTAGAGTTGGGAGTAGGATTTTGTATATACAATGCCATCGATAATTATAGGATTTGAAACAATTATTTTGTTAGTTTTAATTAAAAAAAGCTAAGAAACTCCTCGCAAGCATTTGTAGCAGATCAACACTATACATGGAATAACTGTGGCTAAAGTTGAACACCAGAAAATTTTATGATGTTTCTGCGACCGTATGACCACGTGATCTTTGGTTTAGTAATTTTTTGTTTTCAAGTTGATCTCATTGACGTACTGTATCGTCAATTTACTTCTCATCTTGTTTCTTTCTGGAATTTAGAATTGCAAATCCAGGCTAGTAAGACAAGCAAGCAGTGTTACCAAGTGATATCATTTGAGTTGGCTGCATTTTTAGCCATACGGTTTTTAGGGAACTTTCGCCGGCTCTGTAGTCACGATGACAACCACCCCCCTCTTTTAATTCCCGTTTTGAACGGTGTCGACAATCGGTCAAAATGGTTTCTTGTTATCCACTGAGACTAATTAAATATTCGGCTATATTAAGGATGTCGAAATACTGTCTTACAGTTGCAGAATGATCTTCTGAACACAACCAATATCACAGCGGACGATTTGTGTAATTTGTGTGAATCTAATGGGAGTCGAAAATCTAAGAACACCACAGAATAGTAATTATTCTTTAATTTCTATCTAATTGTTGTTACAAGGAAATAAAACAATTTATCCTATGTGTCGTCCATAAGAGTCCTTCAGATAAAATATTTTTAAGAAATGTCGAATTTGAAAAACGGCATGATCTTAAAAATGTGATCAAGGTAAATCTACAAGTCAATGCCTCCATTTTGCTTCGCCTTAATACCGAACAATTTAGTATTGTAAACCATTAAATTTTATGCCAACAAAATTTTAGTATGATCAAAAATAATACACAAAATTTGAAATTTGAATATCCCGCTAAGTCAGATAGAAAGTGATAGGAGTGAAGTTAGACTATTATTATGAGAGAGTTCACTACAATCTTGTCCAGAGTAGTCAAGTACAGTTATGCATTTACGCTTTATATTTGTTATGTTCTTACGTATTTTTTTTTATTGATAATATTTTCTTCTTACGTCAGATCAATAACCTGTGTTTTATTGGATTTTAGTTTCTTTGTCCTTGGAAAATTGATGATCAGCTGTCTTGCCATCTTTTCAGGGGTGTTCTTGAAGGTCTGAATCATCTGGTTTTCTTTTGCGTCCCACTTTGACTATCCTTTCATTGTCCATCCTTGAGATGTATAGGTTCTATTGTCTCCTTCTTTCTCTCCCCTATCATACGATGTCTTGTATTTGACATTGCTCTTTGATCTTTTGGTTTCTGATGTGGTCAAATCTTGACTTTCTAGCTATTGCCCGTAGAATTTTCATTTTCGATGTCCTCAATGATTGTTTTGTTCTATTGTTTTCGGCTCTTGTTTCTATGGCGTATGTCAATATTAGGCGAACGGTATTTTGCATTCTGTATTAAGATGTTTATTGCACCATATGATATCCCTCGCTGCTCCTGAAACCGTAGCGGTCTTTTTTAAATTGATTTTGTACTTACTTCTTTGTGGCTGTTGCGTTCCCTTGTTATTACTGTTCCAAGGTAGTTATAGGAGATTGTTTGCTGGAGGATTTTTGTATTTATTCAAAGTTTACATCTTATTGGTTCTTTAGATGCTATGAGACAATATTTTAAATGTCAAATTAATTCCAAGAAACATAACCTCAAAATATGTCACAACGGATGACCAGCGGCGCCTTGTGGGTATTTTTAATGGGTGTGCAGCATATTATAATATATAATATTTATTATTATTATTGAAAATTAAATTTAAGTGATTTCTCAAAAATTTCATTTTGTTTAATTATGTTTGGCGACGAGCCGCCACTGCATTTATTGCACTTAACACTTCGAATACCTATATTTTATAGAAGAATCTATAATGCCTAAAAATGGTATCTAACAATAATGATTTAATTTCACGTACATACATAGAAAAATAAATAAATTGCCTACGTCAATGACGAATTTCTGCCAAATTTATCTCGTACGATTATTAAAATATACTCAATATTACAAGGGACAAACTGATTCTAAGTATAGATGTAAACAACACGTTGGCAACATTGTTATGACGTTTGCTAAAATGACGTATGTCATCGTAGATAGTCTTTACATTGCATTTTCCTTGAAATAAATAGCTTATTACTTTTGTTGAACACCCAATGTAAAAGTTGCAATATTTTCATCCTAAGGGAAGTGAAAATGTAATTTAACGATCCTCAAAGATTGCTTTAAAAACGTTTAGAAACGAAATCACAACAAAAAGGAAACCTATTAGTCTATATCCCCTGTTATTTTTTCACATCAAAACACGATATTACACCTAAAAAACTCGACGGAGCGTCATTAATGAGTGTGGAAAAATCGATTACCGTCCAGTTACGCAACTTCCTCCGCTTTAGAACGATCCGAAAACACACATCATCGCATCAAAATGTGTGTGAGATTAGTCGTAGCGGGAGAGTCGTGGATACGTAGAGTTCTGGCGCGCCAATGGTAAAAAAGTCGGCGGACGAGCCGTCCAATGAGAGTCCGCGGCCGACCGTCACGGTAATTTGGCGCTTACATGCGCTCTCGACTCGTCCCAGAGAGCGTCCGAGCACATGGTGATCTCTCCCAGCGTGGGAAAAACGGAATCGGATCGATCCTCGACTGGCACAAAGGTCGGACACGGATGCGTCATGTATGTGAAGCGTATACCGGGCCGTCGAAAAGTACAAAATATTAGAGAGTACAATATAAGGTTTGTTCGGACCCACAGTTCAGAACGCAGTCACTAAAAATATTATACGTCTAAGGTATTTTTAAATTTTTTTACGTGTAGATATCCTAAAAATAAACAACTTTCCTTCTTTAAAAAATCGGGAGTCTGATGCAGGATGTCACAATTCAATAAAATATACATGCTTTTTAGGTTATGGATATATCTTATAGGTATAGGTACTTTTCCTTGAAAATGTTGTAATCCTATATTATTAAGTGCAAGTTAAATGTAAGTGTTAAAAACATCAAGAACCTGTGCCCATCCGTCAATTTTTTTTTCTAAGAAAAGTTGGTTTTGTAGGTCTATACAAAAGAAAATTAAAAAAAAATGCGACACATATTCTTCATTTATTGCTACTGATCGACAACACACCACATTCTTGTCCGATGGAGCTGGGTTCTTTCATTCATAAAATTACAGGACCTGGTCAGAACATAACCTTCAAATGTAATTGCATGTCAGTTCCATTGCAGCTATTAGAATTCCGCTTCTGCTCTAACGTTTGGCAGTTGAACGGTGTTTTGATACATGTAATTTGTCTCTGTTTTAAATTATATGTATCTGACTGTATCGAACTTAGTGTAGCTTTTTGCTAATACAAAGAAATGGATCGTTCATCAGATATAATGGTACCACCAAGAATATGCCCCAATGACAATAAAATATTTGCTAGGGTAAAATTGAAGAATTTACAACAACACCATGTAAAATATATTGTTTTCAGATTCAACTCACTGAAAATCATATATAATATTGAAAGTACATATTGCAGATGATGGATGCAACATAATTTTATAAATTATTATTTCTACGTCCTTCTATATCCAACATTGTGTGTACACAATACCGCATTCATCAATTTATTAATTAACTGAGAGTTCTTTGAGAAATACTTGCATTTCTCCTGCTCACTGTGATGGTTCCAAGCCCGTCACCATCTTCTTAATGAGATAAAATCCAGGTGCAAAAAAGAAACACGACACCATACAAGTTGTACATAAATTTAGGAATAAGGTATTTTTAAAGGAAGCGGAACAACGCGTGTAGAATGTTAGGTTATGTACTTTGTTTTGTTTGGAAAGAAGTTTCATAGAGTCGCCATTTTTTTTGACGTCAGCACAATGCTTCCAATTGTTGATAGTGGTTGGTGTGTAACATAATATATCTGCTAGTTGCTACCTGCGGCGCCATCTACCGACACACATCATCCATGAAAAGTGACAAGCGAGAAGTTGCATTAAGTACAGTAATAATAAATTCACTATTGCATTTTGTCTAAATCAATATATATATATAGTTTTAAAGTTATTAGTAGTATAATTATAAACGTTACAGTTAGCAATACTGGTGACGCCTTTTACATACCGATTACAAAAAAAAACGTCAACTAATATTCACCGTATCGTAAACCCAATATAATTGTAAAGAATATAGGTTAAGCTTACGTTATTAAATTTTATCAAGCACTCCACTGTGTACTTAGTATGATGACCTGGATTAGTATTCTTATTTTGGTCACCACCAACAATAAAAAATTAGATTATTGTTAATTGCAATTAATATTCAATCAATTCTGACGAGCAAAAGTATCACAAATATTAACAGCAAAATTATTTAAGTGACATAATAAATGGCCGCTAACCTAGATAACGACAGTTAAATTAGGTATAAAAGAATATGGCCGGATCGATAGTTACCTAATTTTATAATTAAAATTGTATGACGTTAATTTACAATCCTTTTTTATGTTTAATAAGTTCTAACACTCCAAGTTTACTAAATTCTTTTGCACATATATATTTCTGAAAATTACCATTTGGAGTACTACATGATTCTAACTTAGGACCTTTTCAATTTCTCATTTTCAGGTAGACAAACAGCAAGCGCTCTTGGAAGCGGACGATCCCGTCTCTCAACTGCACAAGTGCGCCTTCTACATGAAGGACACCGATCGCATGTACCTGTGCCTCTCCCAGGAGAGGATAATCCAATTCCAGGCCACCCCCTGTCCGAAGGAACCCAACAAGGAGATGATAAACGACGGCGCCTGCTGGACGATCATCTCCACCGACAAGGCGGAGTACCAATTCTACGAGGGCATGGGCCCAGTCCGGTCGCCCGTGACTCCTGTGCCCCTGGTGCATAGTCTCCACCTGAACGGAGGCGGAGAGGTGGCCATGCTCGAGTTGACCGGCGACAATTTCTCGCCGTCCCTTCAGGTGTGGTTCGGTGACGTCGAAGCGGAGACCATGTACCGGTGTCAGGAGTCGATGTTGTGCGTCGTGCCGGACATTTCTCAGTTTAGAGGCGAATGGTTGTGGGTTCGGCAGCCGACTCAGGTGCCGGTCTCGCTAGTGAGGAACGACGGGATCATCTACGCCACTGGTTTGACGTTTACGTACACCCCCGAGCCGGGACCTAGGGCCCAATGTCCACCTGCCGACGAAATTATGCGAACGGTGCAGAGGAATCAAGCGCACGCCGCTGCAGTGTCAGATCCGTCCTGGAATTCGCATACCGGAATGCACAATTAGTATCCAAAGAAGGTAAAAATAAGGAATTTTTTTTTCTTTGTAAACAAAAAGCTTGGAAATCAACAAATATCTTATTTCAATTGAATTTATAACAAATCTTTAAACAGTACGCCACTGGGATTGACGTTTAATAAGCGAAATCCTTCAATACTAATGTTGGGATCTGAATTGCTTGATCCCGTTGCATAGTTTTTTTTTATGTTTAATATATATATATATATATATACACACCTCACCAACACATGCAAAAGAAAGCCTACTGACCTTGATCAACAGCCCTCCTGGTGTCGTTTTGTTTGGAAATGTACCTCGTTTCTGTTTTTCTTTTACAATCTCCACTCTAGCACCGCGGCGGTGACTATCTGCTACACTCTTGACCTCGGCGGTGGATGATTGCGTCCACGATATTCTTTTTCTGGCTTACCCGATCCGGCTCGAAGGACCAAATGCTGGGATCTGAATTGCTTGATCCCGTTGTATAGTTGTTTAACGGACCGAGTAATAATGAAAATCCTGGAATAGTTGTAAATTAAATATATTTGCTGTCAACTGTGACAAGTCTATTTCGAACCTGACAATTAAATTGAAATCAAGTTCGTTTTTGTTTTAAACATGTATCGTAGATTATGAACAATATATCATTACACAAATCAACTAAGTGCTGAACAACTAACTTACATTTCTTGTACTAAGCATGAACGTTGTAATATCTTCTAATTCTACTTCAATTATACCATATACAGGCTTTTAAACAGTACGCCACTGATTTAACGTGTGATAAGTCAGAAATTTGCTCTTTATTACTGATTTTGAATATTCTATCTAGGTACAGTGAGAAATTCATATTTCAAATAAATTTATAACAAATCTTTAAACAGTAGGTACGCCACTGGTTTTGACGTTTAATAAATCAGTCCATCAATATTGATGATATTTATTATACTAAACATAACCGTTGGAAAAACTTCGATTGATTCTAAAAAAGGAAATGGTTTCAATCAGTACGCCACTGATTCGACGGTTAACAAATCAACAAGTTTCATCCTTTTTTATTGGGATTTTATATTCGAAACTAAGACGACTTTTAGCTACTGCCCACCAAAAACCTCAGCATCAGCCACGCCTGAAAACTATCTACTTTATAGTAAATTGAAGTTATTCTGGACTAAAACAAGTATTACCAACATTTTCTTTAAGAATTTTGACATGCGTCAGTATTAAAAATAAAATAAAAAGTGTTGTTTTGGTAAGAATATATTTACCTTTTCAAAAACTGGAAAAGGATTCGTTATTAGAAACATTCAACAAGCAAACAGTTTTATTGTAGTTCATCTAAAAGTTCCTAGTTTGACCTTCCAAAACTAATTTTTCTCTGTTCCTCCTACGTTTAGATTTTCAACCGAAGGAAGACGTTTTGAGGAAGCAAAACAACGAATTTCCAAAATCCCCGATATCGAACACGATTTTAGAAGATGTTGAACAAATAACATGACACAATGACCAATTTCAGCTGAACAATCTCATTTACATATTAGATTAACAATATCATTTAGCTACATATTTAGATTAAAACTGCAATATAACAGAAGAAAAATTCCCATTTATGATTTAAATATAAATCACAATTTAAAAGTCTAGCTCCACATACCACAGGAGTTTATCCCAACTTGTTTGACATCTGCAGTAAGAGAATTGACGAAACTAAAACAAAAATCAAAAGTGAAAGTCATTCCGAATAATCCGCTTGTATTATTAATTCATTAATATTTTTATAACTTTTCGTAAAATCGACTGTATCTGTTGTAAATATAATAATAATAATTGAACAACGAAAATGAAATATTCCTGAATATTAATGATTCTGTGTTTCTTGTACATATAGTTTTGGTGATTTTTAATTTTCAAGTTTCCTAACTTCAAGTCAGTACACTTCAAGTGAGTTATGAAAATCACTGTTCCTTATTTGTCATATTTCTATTAATTGTAAATTTGGTCTAATACCTTTTTATGTTTGTTCAATTTAGGTTAACTGGACGTATTAATTAATGTAATTCCTTTTATGTATTTCTCGTATTAAGTGATATTTAAAAATATTTAATATGGTTCGTATAACTGTGACAAAATAGATAAACAGAAGTATTCATTTTTCTAATTACTAAAGTGCCGGAGTATTGATTGAATCGAAAGCATAAAAGAACCTAGTAAGAAACACCTAGTATTTATGTAACTTCCTTAATTAGATAGTAATATATAAATATGTACCTATTATGTATTTTAAAGCGATGCAAACAATGTTTTTAAGCGATTCTACTTGTATAATTTTTACGAAAACCAAAGTTATATAAGTTTTATATTATATTGTAGTATTAAGATACGCAAATGCTAGAAGATTATAGGTCAAATAGACTGTATACTTTTATAATTTCCTGTTTTTTCTATACTTTTTCTTCTGATTTGAATTGAATCTCTTGTTTTGAAAAAGGAAGTTGTGAATATTACTTCGTAAGGACTACTACTGCTACCTACCAACGAATTTAAAAACTAAATATCTAAATATTAATGATAATAATGTATAATATACATACATTAATAATACTAATAATAAGAAGAAGAGATTATAATATTGATAATAATAAAAGTAGTATTTGTACATATGTAGCTATAAATGAATAATATTGTTTTATTTTATAATAAAAGAAAAGATTGTAATTTTACATATATAAATGACATATCTGTACATTTTTCATTTTCTAGAAATATATAAATTTTATTTAAAAATAATCTGTATTTTTATTAATCAACTTCCCTTCCATATAGATAATAGATTATCCGTGAGGTAAGTAAAAATAAGTGTTTATGTATTTTATTCCGTTTTAATTTTTAAGTTGTTCAATTTAAAATTTTGAATTTAGCGCCAAATTTTTTGATCAAAGTAGACGTAACCCACCAACAATAAATTCATGTCATTCATTTCGATATTAAAATATTAACCTTTTTTAAAAGTATATTTTGTACATCTATCATCAAAATGAACGTATTTATTGCCCAAAATTAAAATAAAATAGAAACGTAAAGTGTCGTATGGAAAGTGAGTTGTTAAACTTCAAGAATCTGTCAAATCCTGGGCCGCACAAATTTCCCATTGTCCTCATTGATTAATCCTATGTTTACATATTTCAATTTGTTAACCCCAAAATTGAAACGCATTTCATTGTGTCCATTCATCATGATCCAAAATTTATGTTAATTGCTGTTTATAAGTTGAAACCTCGCTGATTCACATCCCGTGCGAATTTCGTGTTCTTTCGTCATACCAACACCACACATTAAAGAAAAAAAGAAAAGATGAAATATTTGAGATTATTATTACTGCCGGTAGCGAGTAGGTAAACAAGGAAGTCGCAAATTTTCCCATGCATTAAGAGTTTTCCCACAACTCTACGGCTACTAATCATCCAGCCCAGGGTATGAATATATACGCAGAGAAACATCGACAATAACAAAAACAACGGCAACATGAAATTATATCGAATCTGCGCCTCGTCTCGTATTACCCGGTCGCTCGCGTGTGTGGGAATTTTCAGATAACAATTCTATTATTTTTAAAAAATAATTATCCCGCCTCGTTGTATATTAATAAGAGCCCCTGGTTCCCATGGTAGCTAAGGAAGGTGGAATGCGTTCAACGCAAACAAAAGAATAAGCGACCGCTTCTCTCATTCATTAGCTGTGGGAAATCAGCGGCGCTGACACTTCACAAATCTACGTCAGATTTCCTAACGTTTTAATGTTGTTTCCTTATTCTTCGAGGCGAACAAACGGACGATCCGGCGGCTGATAATTTTCATAAATTGTGGGAGCCACTTTTTTTTTGTATGCCAATTCCTAAGGAGTCTGTAAAGTAGATACGTACATAAATATAGCGGTGGAACATTGTTACGTTGCGAATAATTAAGGTTTGCTATTATTGTATTGTGTCGATCTGGGAAAGGTTACGGTGACATTGATTCGGAATAGATAGGAAAATAAACATTGAAACAATTTTTAAAACCCTATTTCGGAAACAACGAGTTTATACCGAAAATTTGAAATGCCAAAAAAAAATGAAATCACTGTCAAATGCAAAAAGTAGTGGATTAAACTTCAAATATCAAATATTCACAAATGATAGCTACATCAACTGTAATTTCTCAAATTTCAGGTGGGCTAACTAATCAACTCTTATTCGTTTTGCATCAAGTTTAATCAGCATAAAATATTAATAGAAAATTGGCAAATTCATTTTAAATTTACTTGGAATATCATAAAGTACTACCAACTGCCACGAAAATTTCCGATTTAGTGGTGGCAATATTTATGAATATTTGAATTACAAAAGTTTGTGAATGGAGAATATGTTAATAATTATAAAATTTGAAGTTTATTACGGGATAAATTAAATAAAGAAACCATATCGAATCTTTAAATACTGAAATGTATGAATAGAAAAGTTTGATTGAACAAATCTTCAAAACCAAAGTGTCAAATATCTGCGTAACTGTCAAATTGCAAAATAATTTTGACTATATTTGTGATTTTCTTTTGATTTTATAATTAGTTAATTTAAAAAAGTGTTTTTAAACGTATTTTTATTTAGCAACGTTGCAATGAAATAAAACAACTATTTTAATTAATACGATATATATTTACAGATTAAATGCGTATAAAAAATGTATCAAAACCAACAACGTTCCTTTAAATTTTATTAATTTATGTATTTATTGCTTCTTCATGATACTGGTAGATTTCAATGCGTTCAATTCTTTCACCATTAAAGCCACATTATATCGTAACTTATGAAAGTTGCTGTGGTCTGCAGAAAACGTTACGTTCTTATCGCCAGCATACTTCAACGAAAATATCACCGAAGGCAATATAACCTTATTTGGAATTCTAAAATACATTTTCTCATCGCACAATCATAAACACATGAAATAATAAGTTACTTACTTGCTTTGCAAACTCACATCGACCCGATAATTCAAATTATTAATCGCTGGATCCCTGCTCCTCGTGAACGACAATATCGAATCTTTATTTTCATATTTCAACGGGAGATTTTCTATAAAAGATTCGGGGTATCCGTGGTTGGTAAGCGTTTCCTCAAATTCTTCCTTTTTATTGCATCTCATAAACGAGGTTATCATACTTATGTACATCCCTATGAGATCGTAGAATTGCTCGTTGGTGATGTTATTGTCTGTTTTAAATTTCTCTAAAGTATCATTTGTGATATCTAATTCGTGTTGATTCAATGTCCTCAGTGCCACTACGACGTTATTAATTAAATAATTACTTTAATAAGACGGAAGGTATTTCGAGCTTACGTTTTAGGAGTTGTTTGTGCAGTTTATTGCTTATATTAGAGCATAAATTAGGATTGTAATTTACTACTTTGTGTTCCATATCTGTTTCCGTAATGATTGTAATATTTAGGCTATTTAGGTTAGGTTGGGATGATAATAAGTACGAAGTTAGCTACGTTGGATTTGATAGGCAGTTTTGTTTTTTGTGTTTAGGGAGTTTTATTAACGCTAATTTCATTATAGTTTTGTTTTGAATTTTTTATGAAAATACGTTTTATTTTAAACTGTTTTCAACTTTTCTTGGTGTTGGGTGAAAATTAAGTGATAAATAGTGGTAAGTGTACAGTTAGTTGTTTTTCATCATTTCTTGAGTATCAAGTTTGTAATTAAATGAAAAAGACTTAGTTTTTTGTTGTAAAAGATTTTATTTAGTTGAATAATAGCAATAGCATATGAAAATAATTTACTTCACTTAAAAAATACATTTTATTATTTTCTCAGTAGTTTTACGGACGGAATGTATCATATTATATAATAAAATCTTTAAATGTTTATAAATACAGTATTACAATAGGAGGGATTGACATAATACAATAATACGTTTAAAATTCGATAACATTTAACAATTAGTTAATACACTATATACTTTTTTTTTTATTTAAAATTTACCTATAATAATATTAAAGGAAGAATACTCGCACCACATTATTTTTTCTTGTTACAATACGTACATCTCTTCTCGTTAAAAAAGGAGACTCAACAAATAGTAATAACAATAAAATTTATAATAAGAAAATAGTAATTTTCGAGAGTTTAAAGGATCCAAATAAATACTTGTGTGCCTACAGTTTTGCACACAAGTACAATAATTGCCTTATTTACAACACGTTTGTAGTTTTGATGAATTAAGGACGGAGAAAACTGTTTTTACGTAATTTACACAGTCGTCGACAGTCGTTAGGGTTTTATTCTAATACTGCGTTGTTTATTCATGTTAGTGAGCATCAGTGATATGTAAGACGTGAGCAGGTCGTCCATCTTGTAACCGAGTGAGGTTTCGCACAGTAATTTGGAGCCCCGAACTAGATTTCCTATCGTCATATGGAAGTATGTGTTGCCCGATGACCAGTTTGAGATACGTGTAAACGGCTGAGTTACTAAGATGTCCTGAAATACAATTTTAAGTGAAAATTGCATGTATCGTAATACAATTTCTATGAACGAATATAAATTTAACAAAATTGGATAAAATTATTTCAAGCGGTTAACATATGCTTATCATTTCTAAAACGAAGTTTAGGATATGATTGAAAATACATTGATATATCATTGAAAATTGGAAGAAAAGCATATTAAATATACAACGGTTTTTAATCCAACACAAAAAATAATACTTAAAATTCTTCTCACAATTACAATTAGGGAGTAAGTTTGCAATTCATTGTTTAACCTTCGAGACAATTGTACAACATTCAGTTTCCTGTTATTATTTTAAACCGAACACAATGCATGCACATATATCTCATTAATTACGATTATAAACCCCTATTTTTAAATCGCAAAAACCAAACAATATAATTCCCACAGTAAAATTAACTTCACATAACTAATTACGATCATTATGTGCAAATTGATCAGTGACGAAGCTTACTTACCTTGCTTTGCGGATGTATCAGGCTCACACCGTGCTTATTGATAGCTATGAGAAGCATTTCGGGGTAATTCGGGTCCGTCGTCTGTTTGATTTCGAAGAAAGCCGAACCGAAAGTGGGCCATCGATAAATTATCTTTAGGAACGTGATCTTGGCATCCTCGGGACTCATTCCGGCATCTTGATTGTACGAAGTCACTATGGAACGTTTCCAATCGTTAGCCGATTGGATTTTTATCAGATCAGCCGGTACGAGTTCACGTAGCATTTGTCTGGAATCGCAACGAAAGATTTTGTTAAGTGGGAAGCGATGACAGAAGGGAAATATGGCTTACGGTATCGCTTGCAGTTCCTGTTTGCTTTCTCCGAACCTAACTCGATACACCAAAGCGGCCAGTTTCGAAGCCTCCTCTTTGGTGCATTTGTGATAACCTCGGATTAATTTTGGAAGTTCTTGGTGGAAATGGAAAATTAGGTCTGCGTTTCTATCTTTTCCAGGCACCGTGTTGGTCCAGAGTTTTTTCATAAAGAATACTTGATACGAGAATTGTGGGGCTATACTTTCTCTGCTCGGTCTAGCTTTTCGTATCCAATCGGTTAGGTGTCGGACAAAATCAAAGAAGAAATCACCTTCGGGCACTGATATTACCTACAAAATAGATTATATTGATTTTTAACTCTTAAAGTACAGGGACACTATTCTAGGATAGGATATTTTATGATATTTATAACCTTTTTGCATTTTGTGTTAGCACTTTCAATTACTTATGTTTCGATCTTTAACTGCGTACTGTGAGAATTTAGGAATTTTACATTTAGAAATTGAAGGTTGTGAAATAAGGATTGTATATAATAACCAATCCGAATTTGTATATAGTTTTTGATTTCTTTCTATTTCTGATTTAACATTTAACGTCCACCTACCTTATCGGCGATCTTAACGAACAAGCTGAAACCTTCACTAGACCTCAGATTCAACCGCTGACTGATATTCTGGCAAAAATCTTTCGCCCTAGTACTCGAATCCACTTCAAAAGCCTCGTCGGTATCATCCGGGAAGTAAACCTTGTGGAAGATCTGCGTCGTCTTGTGTTGGATAGCCTCCACTTCGACTTGATGTGGCGGATACTTCCTCTGGCCATTCCTCAACGTCTTCTGCAGCCTCTGCAAGGAGTCTTGGGAGATGGGATGTCGCCGAGTTCTCAGGAAGAGCGTCAGTTCCTTCAACAATCCTTGAGAACACGTGAACAATCCGGTGGCAAGCCACATCAACTCCCAGCCCCGCTCCTCCGACATTCTATTTCGATTATCGGTTAATTGTTTCATGGTTTGGCAATAGATTTCGTCTCTGAGGATCTCGTGTTTCAGGGGACCGTCGAAGATGTGGTCCGTGTATACGTTGCCTAATCTCGGTCGTTTGGACGGTAAATCACCCATGTATTTTAGTATTGCACTAAAGGCGAAACAGGCTTCGTCCGCCAGCTCCTCTTTGGTCAATAGTTTTTTTAGTAAAGGTTGTTTTATGGGGTCCCTCGAATGCCGCCAGAGATCATCGGTTCCGCGTCGACCCGAAGTTAGTGTTAGCGTTTTGGACATCGTCCGCTTGATGGGGGCCCTGAAGTGGTCGATCGAGTAATCTGCTAGGGTGTGGGGCCTATCACGGGATTCTGTTCCGTTTACGGAGTATTGCTGGCTAAGTTTTTTTCCATGTTCGGCTCCTGCGAATAAAAAAAGAGGTTATGTATATGGAGCTGTCAAAAAATACGTGTTCAATCACCATTACTAACGTTATTATTTTCGAAGTCGGCACAGAAAAAATTAAACAGCAGATACGTATTTCAAAAACGAAGTTGTCATCTTCAGCAGTCAAGTTAAAGTTACATTTTTTGTTACGTGTGTAAGTAAGTGATGTGCCGCAGTTCCAAAGACGGTAAAAACAAAAATAATTGAATGTTTGATTTCTTATTATGTTGGGTGATCCACAAACTAAATGCGCACATAACATATACCGAGTGTCCGGAATTAATCAAGGTTAAATTAGCAAAAATGGGGTGTTTTTAATGGTTATTAATGTGGTAAAGTTGAAAAATGTTTGCGTAAAGCATTTTTTAAAAAATTGGAAATCAAATATTTCTTAAAAGGGAAAATTGAACACCCTGTATGTTATTTTAACAGTTTTTAAAAGATAAATTTCTGATAAAAAGTTTTGAAACACCGTTGTTGACCGTAAGTACGATTTTAATACTTTTGAATGGTGGATGGCATTTGTTTTGGTTTTCATTAGAGTCGAAGTTCTATGAACTTCTATGATTTTTATGCCATATTCATTGTTATTTATTTTAATAGTATTGTCGCGGCATCTAGTGGCAATTGTATAAACTTCCTCGTTAGTTCAAATTGCAAATGCGCCCTCTGACTGGCTCTTTGAATTTACATATCCAATTAAAACTGTTGCTAAATACGTGACATTAATTCAAGTTTACATCAACAATTGGAATATCTTTAAAAACATACAGAGCATTCCACTTAGAAAAGGTATTAACCTGCTGATTTATTGGAAATGCTTCATTCAATTAATTTTTTGTTTATAATTATATCTTTCCTAAATCAACACTAAAAACGCAAGCATTTTTTAAGGATAGGTTTGGTAGAGTAGCCTCGATCCAAGAAATAATTGATATTCTTTTGCAAGACATTTTTCATAGTTCGTTTATGGAGAGTTAGTTATTCGGTCTGATTTTACCGTTGTACCTCTTGTCAGCTTAAATTACCTCCGCCACTGATGACTCTACATTTCATTCACTTTAAGAACATAGCGTTGAAAAGGATAGGGCAATATTTTCCATTTTGTGATTGGTTGAAAGTTGAAGTTTAGTAATTATTTAAATAGCATTAGAAAGATTCATTGGCTTACACGATCCTTCTGCAAAGGGAAAACGTCTGAATGTCCTTCATATTGGTAGTAAAACTGGCTTTGTTGATAATGGTTTTCTACTGTTTGAATCCAAAAAGACTGGTGACTACCGTGAAGATATAAACAGCGAAGTTTTTAGTGAATGGATGGGCGCATATGACGTAATATGTATTTCTTAGATTGTGACTACTCTATAAATCATGAAAGTATTGACTTATTCAACCAATAAGTAAATCTATTTCAAAATCCTGATCGTTAGCGCCATCTTTTACGCGTTTTTGCAATTATAATCAACATATGCGAATCATATTTGAATTTGACTATAATTAGCTAGTAATTTGGCGGCAAATTTGAATTTAAAATATTTTCTTTTTCAGTTATATTTTATTTTATAATTATGTTATTGCAAAATAATAAATTAACATACTTTATACATATGTTGGGATGTTTATAAGTATTTTTATATAGAGGTAAACGAATAAAACAGTTTATTTATGCCGTTACCGTACATTACTGAAGAAAAATACTTCTACTAAAAGAATTTTAAGGTGTGCTTACTAAATGGAAATCAAACGGAATACTACTTTCTAAGCGATATATGTACCTGCGTGTAAATATATAGCTGAAAACAATTTCGCGTCGAATTCCATCAACGTAGAATGTAAAAAATATGTCAAAGACCACACAAAAAAAGAAGAACTCTGCACGGATGGAATGTCACACACTACATTTTGTTTTTGTTTACAAACACGTAAATACACGGGAACGCTAGGATCGTGTTATAGAGAATGTGCTTTACTATCATTCTGTGACATTTACCTAGATTTGCCGTGTGTCTAGAAATCCATCTCAAGGATATTTACGCGGATAAGTGAAGGAGTTAAAAATTATTATTTAAAAGGGGAAAATATCGCATAATGTTTATCAATATGCGTTGAAAACTGGAAGGTCTTTAAACAATCTTTTTGTTTTTAAAAGCCTGTAAATGTGTATTTGCATTAGCATATATTATAGATTTAATAATACTTTCACTTTATGTAGATAGACAGGTACGTTCAAAGATAAGCGTCCGTCGTAGTTGATTCAATTAATTAATGAATTGGCAGTAAATTTTCAACGAAAATTAAATTGAAATAACAGATTCTAGCTTATAATAACATCATTGGGATTTTAACGATTAACAGTTGCAATAAACTATTGTTAAGATAGAACACAATCCCCAAGATTCCGGGATTTTAACTGGGGAATTTATTTAAACTCTTGATGAAGCCTTTTTGATAAGCATGAAGTCCTAGAGAGCATTCAGCTCATGATGGCAAGAAGTATCATTTTTTTGCGACACTTGTGGACAGCGGAATCGCGTGAAACTTTGCAGGCATAGTTAGCCATATATGCTCAGCACAC
>JARFOC010000501.1:13732-29881 GCA_031763485.1 Osmoderma eremita
TTAATGCAGTGAAAACTGTAATTAAATGTATAGGTTATAAAATTTCTAAAAATCAAGAAAATATCCATATTACCCTGTGCACGCTCGAAAAGTATGGAAGCGTTCTGAAAAGAACGATTTGTGCAACTATATATAAACAAATGAACGTGGACTTTAACTAAATACATTTTAAAACTACGACCATAACGATTGACGCTAATAGACATAGATCGGTACTTTGCCGACGCCGACATATGTATATAAGTTGCAACATAGCAATCGGAAGTGAAGATAGTGCTAATGACAACAACTAAGGATAGTAAGAGATAAAAGTTGGTATTATATCCCATACTGCATACGGAGGTTGAGACGATGTATAGGGTTGTTTTTAGGAGGGAATGGGTTACATTACAGTTCCCCATGGGCGGGCACGCGCAAACTCAAAAATTCAAATTAATAATCATAAAGAGGAATATAAAATAACAGAACTTACTAAATATACTATACTACTATAAGATACTATTTAAATTTTCTGGACCGAAATTAAATTCTTTTTGAAGATAAATCTTTAAATTTAAAGGTCTTTTTTAATATTATCTTTTTAAACTTCAAATGAAAACAAACTTCAAACAATTACACACTTTACTATAGATAGACTTCTATTCTAGCAGATTTTGTAAACCTAAGCCATACCTAGGCTCTGTCTGGACTTTGTTAATTCCTACTTTGATTTTATCCGGGAACAAATCGACTCTCATTTAAAATTGAAATTACCCTTCCAAATGCGGCGTAACATGTGCTGCGGACGTTAATCCTGTGCTTTATCTAAATATACCATCTCTGTATTAAAAATAAGTGCGGTATAAAAGCCGGGAATAGTTTGGACGAAATGGAAAGACTAAAAAGAAAAATATACTCAAACGAATTCATTTTTTTAATATAAAAATGTTGATTTCCGAGATTTTTTAATTTTGCTATCTTAAGTTGGTCACGATGAAAATATTTGCATCACTTTTTAGCACTGAATTGAATCAAAAATTGGCAGGATATTCAAACTAACTTTTTTTTGGTTCACTCTACTATCACAATTGTACTGCTTCTATTTGATAATTATCATACTTGTAATAACTGGATAATTATAAGTTAATGCAATATATACGAGCAACTTGTTCAAGAATTAATCCAGTTTGTTATCTATGAAATGGATAAATAAATAATTCAATATAATACCCACCTTGGATCACTACAATTTCCAAACCTTAAGTTTTTTTTTAACGTCTCTTATCTTAAATATATAATCTTATCAAAAAAAATTCCAATAATAGCCCTTTTCAACTTATTTATTGTTAAGACATAATAGAACATACCCATAGAAGAACACTTGTTAAATATCGTGACACGAATTGGCTCGACACGCTAACACTCCGGGGTTAACAATATCTCAACGTTACTGAACGTATCTACAGGACCGTACTTTCTGAATAATTTATATCCAGTTTGTTTTAATTTCTTGTTGAACATTGTGATGTTAGCATATGTCAGTCAATGTTGCAGTTGCAATGTTTACAAAATCAAAATGGCATGTTAAAAACTAGCTACATATATCAAACTGACGTATACTTTCTTTACTTTTCAGGACCGTATTGATCCAAACTTTTTATTTTAATTCCCCTTCAAAATACAAGATACTTGACTGTTTTAAACAAAGAAACAATACTGCAGAACCCAAATAACATTTCAGAATTAATACATAAATGAGATTGCGTAACCTCTAATTGAAAGATATACAAGACCGTACCTTATGAATTAATTAAAATTTGAATTGTTATGATTAACAATTTGAGAATTTGCAATATTAGAAATTAATCTAAAAGCATTTTAGGGCCGCATTTAGATTATATTAACTATAAATAGGCGCATTTTTTTAAATCCTTAAAAGCATCCTTTTTAAAGCATTTTATGCAAAACGTTTTTGTTCTCATTTGTCAAAGGTTACTGATCTTTAACTTCTCATTAATAGATCTAGGTCATTCAGGACCGTACTTTATGCATAATTAACAGGTCTATTTTACTTGTCGCGATTTCAATTGACTGTCAGTGCTTCTAACTCACACACTTCACATTCCAGCTAACTAAGCAAACTTTCCCCGCCTTTCCGTAGGCGTAAAAGTATTTCTTCCCGGTATTTTACCTGTGGCAACCTGAGTCGATATTTCAAAGTGCGAACACTCGTCGGACGACGCTTCGAGTGTTGGCCGAGCCGGAAAGAGGTGGGGGTGGGTCAACCAATCAATGTGCGTCCGCTTCTAATGGACGGAATCACCGAAACGGGGTAGTTTTTATTACCGGCGACTCCGAGAAGGTCAATAGAATTTTGCGGTGAACTAACTTAGTATTCTTCCAACATTGGACCACCGAACTTTGCGGCACTAAATTAAGTGTTTTCTCGCTTGTGTTATTAGCGGTTGATAATGTTGGATGGCTACCCTCTTCAGCGGTAGTCGTAAGGAAAACAAAAGCGGGTTGTTGGCCGCTGAGAAAACCGGCGGCAATCTGTGGGGTTTGAGGGAGGAATGGAGAAATTGGAACGCGTTCCAGTGGTGCTCCTGCATTAGGTCCAGGAAAGTGGTTGATAGTTCGCGGGATAGTCGGAAGAGTACTCCTGTTGTGTCCGTAGCTGTTATACCATATGATGAGGCGTAAGTAAAAATAACATTTTTGGAAAAGGTCACGGATATAAAAAATATTTAAACAACCCTACAATATATTTTACCGAAGTTGCATCTCGTGCTCACACCTCAGTACCAGTATCGCCTAAATCTTATCTTGTTAATATTTATCGAAATAAAACTGATTAGAAGCTATAATTATTGCAAAACAATATATATATTAATACAATACAAATTTATTTTTTGATCATTGTTGATTTCAATTTTGGTTTTGATTGGGCAATTTTAGTAGGCATTATAGAAATTCCAAATTGAACCACATCCAACGCATTACTTCTGATCTTACTAGTAAGTGTGATAAATTTCAACATCAAGACTGCTTCATTCTCTAAATCGTAAAATACTTTCTTTAAAGGTGCGCTTAAGAAGCGTGGCATAAAATTGATCGTATCCTATTTGAAAATTACGAAGGCCAATAACTTGTTTTTTTTAATGATTGTGAGTTGGTGGGAGTTATTCAAGGTCTCATTTTGGACCCCCAACTCTTTATTATCTATGCTAGCGACCTCCGTGTATACAGATACAAAGCAATTACTTTTTAGCTTCTTGTACACATGATACCACTAATGTGATCAGTATTCTAAAATGATTCTGATTCGGTTTTTAAACTCTATGAGTGGATTTCTTTATGTATTATTACACTATATCTCGGATCAATACTAGAAGCAAACGTTACTTTCTAGAGGTTACATGCCACCTGTATATTTTCCCTTTATCACGTATGCTCTACTCTTTATCCGTACCCTTCCCTAATGAAGTGCATACAAAATAATATAACTATACAGCATATGAAATAATTATGTTTCCTATTGATGATTACCCTAATTGTCTTGCTCCACTTAGATGAGAGCATCGATACACTAATGTACGATACTCAGCATAGTATATGTGGGCAAATAAAGCAGGTCTCGCTCTATTTAGGTAATCAATACGTAGTTTAGAAGTCGATTTATCGGAATTTCTTTTATTGAAATATATTTTAGTATTGATAGATTCTTGTGTATTTGTTTGCTACTCATGTCCATGTATTTATTGCACATTTAAACAAGATAATTCAATTAGTCCTCCGTCTATATATTTTTGTTATATACTTCACAAGAAAATCATCAATTATGTGAAAAATTACGTTACACCGAAACTACCGTAACTTATAATTAAAACAAACGTATTTGTATTTAACGCTTAAATGCCCATATGCATAAAACTAACGTAAATGCCCGCGCGGGGTCTCCTAGGGACCCCTATGTATTTTATAAACTTAATCACACGTTACGGTCTAAATAAAAACGTTATGTATTATATTATATTATGTTTCGATCCCATTTAACAACAGAAAGACCAAAAATGGTAATTAAAAGTCACAAACTATAATAAAACAATAAATATGTAAAAAACTAAAAACTTCATTTCTAATTTGAAACTTAAGTGTCTATTATTGGTATTAGCTAAGAAAACAAAATGAAAACTAAGCATGTACTTTTAATAACACACTTAAATAAATCATATATAAATAACTTTAAAGTAACATTATATATCATGGCAGTTATTGCATAATATATTTTGCTGTTTCCTTCTATGAACTTCACACACAATTTTTTTACATTGTGCGCATGTGATGTTTACCTTTTTATCAACTTTTCGTGGACACTGATAGCATCTTCCTCGTTTTCTCGTCAAACACACATTTTTAAGTATAGAACTTGGGTTAGAATTCAGTGTTATACCACAGTCACTTAGAGCTAATCTTACGCGTGTTGTATGATGTCTATATCTCGCACGATTTCCCATGTTAGCACACTACTATACGAATATTCTCGAATGAGTTTATCGGCAGTATCAACGTCTCCTTTAGTCGTGCTATAATCTAGAATCATGCAAGGTTTATTTTCATTATTAGTGGAAATTTTGTCGCCATCGTGTGGAATTGAGAGCATATGCACCATTCTATTCTTTTTAGAAATATATGAAACTATAGTCATATCTTTCGTAAAAGCCAACATTGACGAATGCACTGGTCTAGACGCGATATTCAGCTGTGGTGGTGTATCTGGTTTATTCTTACGAACGGTCCCAAGCAATGTTAATTTCTTAGTTAACAAATAGTTGGCCAAATGAACGCTGGAAAAAAAGTTATCAGTTGTAACTCCTTGCCACGTATTATGATAAGGGTCTACTACGTCTGAGACAACACGAAATCCCTGATTACGTTCCGTTTTTCCACCGGAAGGTTTCCCAGTATAAACCTGCAAATTGCATATAAGATCTTTTGACATCAGCTACTGCAGGTTTCGATTTTTTCCTCAGAAAGGACATTTTTCTCGAAAACAAACTAATTGCTCATCAATTGTTATATGTTCATGTGGTTCAAGAGCGTTTGTGCAGTTTATCCCAAATTTCTCTTATTGCTGCTAATTTGTCTCACTCTTTCCTTTCAAACCTAGTATTTTTGTCGTCAAAACGTAAAAATCTTTAAATATCTTCAAACCTATTTCGGGAAATGGCGGCCGTAAAAAGGATCTGGTAATAGAGGTATGGGTTGTCCACATCTCCGCGTTGATTCTTTTCTGCATCTCGATGCTCCTGCTTTTATGAGAACGCCTATGAAACAATCTAATTCAGCTTGATCCAGCCATACCCATTTCTTCTGATTCGTTATATTTTTCGCATTCCATGCATGATGGTATCGAGTAGCCTGCTGGTTAGTATACAAACATAAAATATCCTTTATTTCGGTGGTAATAAATAAACTTATAATTTCTAAAATCGATGTACCTAGCAGTATTGCTATATTCTGCTATAGCTGGGGAGTAGCTTCCAAAATATTTCTTTGTAACATCTTTCTTCTGTGAGAAGGTTGACTATTCCATTGAATACCCGATTTTCATATATATTTAGTACCAACAAATTATTGATCATTTAATGCATCTTATTCAGGCTCCCCATCTGACTGCTCTTCGTCTTGAACTTCTACGATGTCTTCCGTCTCGGAAACCTCTTCTGCGGTACCTACATCTTCATTATCCGACGTACTTGCGTCGCTGTAATAATCTTCTTCAGAATCAGTATCCAAATTCAAATTTCCCGCGATATTTTTCAATTCTGTTTGTGTCAACCGCCGTGTTCGCTCCCACTAACCAACAAATCACAATGAAAAAAAAATAGTCTGAAACTAAAATACCCCGATGCAAACTGATATAACTAACAAATGTATATCGATCATCAATGGACCCCACTCACCTGATTTAGATATTATGTAATTATAAAGATCGCAACAAATAACGTAAGAAAATGTAAATAACATTAGATCATCATAAATTAATACGCACACACTTTAAGGCAGAGCCATCTCCTACCTTGAATAAAAATAACATTTGAAATTTTGTTGCTCCGCTTGGGCATTTAAGGGGTAATTAGGTACTTATCATATGCCTCTTGAAAACAGTAAGAAAAACATTATTATTGTTGTAAGACCCATTCTAATGGCGTTTTGAAAATCCTAATCATATTTTATCTTAGAGATATTGGTTGAAAAATACTGCCTAACACAATATTTCCAGCCCCAAACTGCAAACCCCGGAACCAACTCCTCAAACATACAGCTCGCCCCCGCGGCCGGTCATGGCAAGACAGCCGTTCAACTCCTCCGGTTCAGAGTCCTCGGGATACTTTACCCCACCAGCCGAACCGCACTTACCAGAAACCAACAATTCCGACCACAACCAGTCAAGCGTCGGCGAAAATTCGCTGGCCAATAGCCAAAGGTCATCGGGTCGTTCGGAAAATAGCACCGCTTCCGGTAATAGATTCGTCGTACAGCCATCGGAGGGCACACCTTCTTCCGCATCATCGTCACACAGACAAGAAAATTTCACGGTGATCGATAGTAATTACTGCGAAAGCCTAAAATCGCGATCCGCGGCCAGTCAAAGGGCGATCTACGCGGAGAGCAGGTTCGAAAGCACGGACTACGCCGAAAGTCGCGAAGAATTTGAATCCTCCAAGGATGTAGTAGATGAAATCAGTCGAGAAATATTAGAAGAGGCACTTAAAACTGATAATCTAGAAGACCAAATAATAACTGAGGAGGAATACATCGAATCTGAAGAGAAAAATATCATACGCAGAGAATCCACCGCCGCTAGTTTGGAGGATCTAGATTTCGTGGCCAATCACGTATTCGGCGAAAGAAAAGACCTTTCTAAATCAGAAAGCGACATTAAAACCAACATCGACGCCAGTAGAAAGACAGTTTGCTCGGCACCATCGCTAAACGACACTAACTTTGATAATTTTGGAAAATTCGATGAGACTCCAGGATCATCAGCAAAGGCTTCGTTACCAGGTTCAATATTGGACTTCCAAGAAATAGAAGTTGTGCAAGAAGTGATAGAGAAAACACCCGATAAGACGATATGCAAGAAGACGGTGACTAGGCAACTCAGCCGAAAGCGTTCTTGCAGAATGCCAAGGACAGCAGAGAAAAATTCAACTCAAGATAACGCTAGGCCATTTACCAAACCCAAAGAAGCCCTGCACGAGACGCTCACCCAATTGGACAATCCTGAATGGGAAATAACGGTGAAAGGCCTCCAAAATCTCATGAGATTGATCAAACACCATCCGGCAATCATTGAGCAAAACGTCCATGCAGTTTGCGTGGGTTTAGGAAAGCACGTGAGAAATTTGAGGTCCCAAGTGGCACGTTCCGCCTGCTTAGCCGCTTTGGAATTGTTTAGAACGTGCAAAAAGGCTTTAGAACCGGTAAGTGTCTATCAAATTTTAATTAGTATTTGGGTAATGCAAATCACATAATTGAAGTAATCAGATTTTCTGGATTTGAATATTAAATTGGTTTAAGTACATCCTTTTAAGATACACATAAAACATTTTTAATGTATTTTATTTATTTCCCATTTCCATCATGTTTTGGCAACACTGAGCAATTCGTAACGTTCAATACTTTTACTAAATATTTACCTAAAATACTTGTTTGACACATTTTTGGCAGTTTACATTATACCTGGTTCACAATCATCTTAGTACATTAGCACTAACATGATTCTGAACCTGGCATAATGTAAACCATTAGGTAATAATAATCTTATAATTCGCACCTTACTTTATTAGAATTTCAAATCGTTTTACAAGTCGAATCGAACTTAACTTCCATTACAGTTTGAAAGTTAAGGGGTTTTATGTCCTAAAGTCAAATTCACCACCACTTGTATTGGTAGTTCTGCGTCAATCATTCTATTATGATTTCAATAATCTGATGCTAATCATTAATTTTGAAAACACGCTTTTATATAACATACTACTATTATAAATGCCCTAACCCTCGGCCCCCTAAGTATAATACATATACACGTTCAGTCTAAGCGGCCTTGCGTATCTTTAGTTCAAGACATTCTTTGTTTCACAGAGAGTGCCAACTTACAGTGCTTTTTACATGTGGCAGGTGACACACGTTAGTTGTGTTCAGAGATATTATAGTAAGGATAGCTGGGGCACTTAACATTAAAATTGTGTGCCTCTCGCTCTGTTGGTCTGCGAACCCAACTAAACAGATTATCGCGCCAAATCTCATATATTTCAAACTTAAGAGGATGCGTAATGCCAACCAAAATTCTATTCATTCTTCTATACAAGCTTTTATCGCATAATGTCATTCACAAAATGTGTCAAAAAGTGTATGCATTCTGCCGTGCAGATTTTTAAGTAGTGCATGTTCTATTTCCAACGATTCTGTTCAGAAAGTGAGCGCACAAGTTGCGCAAAAAGCATGCATTGACGGTTTCGATTAACGCACTCCTGAAAGTTATATTTACAATAGGAATTGACATTTTTGCTTACCAGACGGAATACCATAAACACACTACCCGGGTTACTCCTGCCGTACAAAATTGTTAAATCTACTTATTTTTTCAAACACAATAACGCACCAACTAGCTTTAACAATAGCAACTTTTAGACTAAAGACTCTGAAGGAAAACAATTCGCTCTAACATTAATCTACCCTACTCCACAAAAACATAGCCATTACGAATATAATTACACTAAAAAGTACAGTCGGGCCCAGGTACCTGGCGATGAATCATTCTTAGCTCGACGTGCGTTAACAAAATAATAATTAATTCGGGACACGTCAATCTCTACAGACGAAATACGCAGTAATAATAAAAATAACGATAATGATTCAACAATAAGTAAAAACCAAAAGAACTACTAACAACTAAAGTAATTGTAATATAAATTTAAAATACTCTATGCAGACTTCTAAAATTTTACACTCAGAGCCCTCTGTTAGATAAAGTTTTGCACTTAGCGCCCTCTATTGGTTGAGTAACCCCTGGTTTACACAAAAGGTATACTAGGGCACTCCCCCTGCTTGTGTTTAAATTTCGTTCAATGGCTTTATATGGAAAGCTGGAGCCACTGTATGTCATTACACGAAAATCGTTGACACGCGGGGCCGGATAGACTGCAAATGTATGATTTATGTAGGACCCATTTCACTTTCGCTTTATTGTCGTTATATTTGGTGGCGCTTGTGGCGGTTTCTTTGTAAACGTTGATTGGTTCATGTTGAAAGAGTGAAACCCAAAAAATATTTGGGTTTACCATTAACATCAGCGTTAACATCGTCGTATAACATTACCATTACATAACATCGTAACATTAACATCATTATGAACCAGGCAAATAAATCTGTATTTATTGTTAATCATTGATGTTTCAATTAAATCATGAGAATTTTCTAAATTTGAATTTGAGAAACGGGGTTGTGAACATAAAGCATAATTGGCATGATCAACGTAACAAAAATAGTAACAACCATTAAAAACCGCACGCTATATACACACTTAGAGATAATTAATTCTAAATGTGATTAATCAATTATAAACAATTTTTGGAAATAGGACGTTGAAGAACTAGCAACGCCCCTCCTTCACCGTACGGCCGACACCAACAAATTCCTTAGAAGCGACGCCAACGAAGCCCTAGATGAAATGTCAGCACAACTGTCACCCCCAAAGATTGTTAACGTCATCACAAGCAAAGGTGCCAACCATCAAAACGCGATAGTGCGTTGCGCTGCTATTCGCCTGTTATGTTCGCTATGCCATCGTCTAGGACCAGAAAAAGTTTTCCAACTACCCAAGGACACCAGGGACAAAATATTAGTAACAGGAGCGAACATGCTAATGGAAGGAAGCTTAGAAACGAGGTAAACAGGTTTAGAAGTATTATAACAATATAAGTTACGATTCTAACAAATATATTTTTACGAGTAGAAAACACGCTAAAATGATGTTGGGATACCTATCCACCCATTGCCAGTTCCAACGGGCCATGTTGGAAGCTGTTCCGAGTCATGTGATGCGACACATATCGAAAACATTAAAAACTTTAAATTAATGTCGTAATTTTCTTTAAATACATTTAAGAAAAGAGAAGACATGCAACGAAAACATTTATAAAATGGAATCTTTCAAATAAGTTTTATTGTATAATGAATAGTTTTGCAACGTTCAAAAGAATCAATTGAAACGTAGATACTCAAACATGTAGAAAATAATTGTAACTTAAAGAAACGGTAAAATTTGTATGAGTAATGTACATTTTATAATATTTATATGAATTAAAATATAGGTAAATTGTTATAGTAATATAAAAACTACAATATTATAAATATCATAATCAACACATAATTACGTAGATTATTCTTTTGAAATTAATCCAATTTTTGTACGTACCAAAAAGCTGGTCTTTCGATAATTCTTTTATAACGTTTAGTTTATGTTGTTGGTTATTGACATGTAAATATATATATGAATAAAAAAGAGTTGTTACTATTATTTTAGAGCCCTTGTTTGTTTATTTTAAATCAATATTATCAGATACCTGTGTCAATAATTTCTTGGCGGCAAATTTAAAACATTAACAATAGGGCTGATTTCGAAGCAGCAATATGATGCGCATAAACGTAATAGAGTCTAAATTACTTTCATATTACTCAATCGTAAGATTTTTCGTTTTGAATGTTATTTTTGAACAACATTTTTTTTTAAAAGTACTACTCACCATCTTCCCGCCATCACAATGAACCTCAATTTATCTGGACTGCGCGCGCAGCCTCTGGAAAACAGGTAAAACAGTTGTCAGCCCTGCTTCGCAAACTGTTAACCCACGTTAAATTGTTGTTAATCTAGTTTCATTAGACAATATACATACATACGGAATTCACGATAAAGGAACACCACTTAATGCAAAGGAACATAATTTACCAACACATTTCAAACGATTAGGAACGAAACACTTTTTTTCTTATTTGCAGTTTTTTTGCATACGCTACGCCAGTTTTACATTATAACAATCTTAATTTTAAAATCCCAAACAAACATAGGACCGAATAAATTTATATACATTGTCAATGGTTACTGGCGAAACCCAGATGTCGCCAAAAGTCATTTCTTGGACGACCAAACAAATATATATACTACCAACGTATCAGTAGTGTTTGTTATTTGTGTGATCGTCAAAAAATCACTATTGGCGTAAATAAATAAATTAACAAACGCTGATGTTATGGTAGCTTTGTGAGTAAACTTTTTATTTGTATGAGAACATATCTCTGTGTGTTAATAAAAAATCTTCATCACGTCATATGAAACTGTTTCTAAAGAGTGTACTCATATACGTATTTGCAAATGATTGGTTGTAATTATAAATAAGTAAATCTTTTACAAGGGTACAGCAACATCCACAATAAATTAATTCAATAAAAACTAATCACCGTTTTATTGTTAACGCGGATCTGTAGCGGGTACAGTGTGGCCATATTGGGCGATTTATTTGGAAAGGTTGCGGCTAGTTTTTAAATTGGGCGATTTTCTGATTTAATATTTAAATACTCAAACACTCAAAAATTTAGTCTCTCCAACCACCTATTTCATATCTGACAGGTTATCGTTGAATAAACAAGGGTTGAACAGCCTAACATAAAATGAATGCCTTGAATTGAGATAGTAAGAACCCTTTATTATCGACATTAGCTATTCTGCGACTACGTGCTGTGAGGTGATTGGTTGATTTTCATTTGATACGTTACGGCTCAACGTAGATTCAACGGTTCTATCATCTATTATTCTAAAACATTTTATACAATCTTATATCAGATATCTTTTTAGTGTTTGTGAATATCTATAAAAATACTATGCATTATAAAGCAGTTATTTATGGTAACTAGTTATTTTCTGCAGTATATAGTTTTGATTGAACTACCTGACGTTTAAAATTTCCCGCCTTTACCGAGTTCAATTTTCAGATTAGGGAAAATTTAGATTTTAAAAAGTATTTTATAAAATTAAGTTACATCTCTAAAGACATATATAGATTATCCTTAATAAGATGTTTGAAATAAATTGATAGATACTGTTAAAAGAAGTATGAGTAATAAAGACCATATAATCCATTGAAGATTGGGCGATGTCATTCACAAAATGTGCCAAAAAGTGTATGCATTCTGCCGTGCAGATTTTTAAGTAGTACATGCTCTATTTCCAACTATAATTCTGTTCAGAAAGTGAGCGCAGAAGTTGCGCAAAAAACATACATTGACGGTTTCACACGGCACAAAATTGCTAAATCTACTTATCTACTTGTGTATCTACTATATACACAATAACGCACCAACCAGCTTTAACAATAATTTTATTCACGTACTGACTTCTACAATAGCAACTTACAGACTAAAGACTCTGAAGGAAAACATAGCCATTAGGAATATAATTACACTAAAAAGTACAGTCGAGTCCAGGTACCTAGCGATGAGTCATTTTTAACTCGAGCGTTAACAAAATAATAATTAATTTGGGACACGTCAATATTTACAGAGGAAATACACAATAATAATAACAATGATTAAAAACCAAAAGAACTACAAACAACTAAAGGAATTGTAATATAAATAATCTATGCACCTCTAGAATTTTACACTCAGAGCCTTCTATTAGATAAAATTTTGCACTCTATTGGTCGAGTAACCCCTACTTTACACCAACGGTATACTATTGCAACTCCCCCCCAACGACATCGGTGTTGACAAGCACTATTTTCCAATATACAAACGCGCACGAGCAAAAAACGCATGTATTTAAAATAGGTGATAATTTGAATATGCTTGATTTTTAATATTCCTTTAATTTATTCTAATTAACACTTCTATGAGAGCATATCATTTATACCGTATCTCGTTTTATAAAACTAATAGGTATTAAGAAAATGTTAATTAGTGCTGTTGGGTGGAGGCTTCCCGATAAGGTGTTTCGAATTTTAGTTCTGTAGAAAAAAACTAAAAAAAAAAATTTTATAGAAAAATAATTGGAAATGGTAATTCTGCATTAGGGACCTAGATCGTCGGGTATCATCTGGTACCCGTAAGCCACGCCCTTTTCTACGGAGCTAGTGCAAATAATAAACAGACCAAAACGCGCGACAGACATATTTGTTCGCAGTATCTGATACAAACATATGTAACATAAGGCGTAGATGGCGCAATCTGTATTAAAATTACACTTATTTATTTATTATGTTTAATTTTGAAGTTTTTGTCTGGTCATTTTCATCAATACAAACAATAAAACACCGTCCATATTCTTTTTTACATACATAGATTCCCAATTTTAATTTATTTTATTTTATATTGTAAATATTTCAAAACGACAACATTTTGTTATATTACTACTGTCATTATTAACTGCTCGCTAATAGCAGGCGTGCAATTCTTTGTATACTACAAAATCCACAAATATCAATCACTCCTACGTCTTATATTGTTTGCAATAAGAGTTTAAATTCAAATTACGCGCCAAGGAGATACATGAAGTTTGACCACTCTGAAGTCAGAGAGAGTTCATGTGTGTTGAAGAAGTAGAACGATTATGTCTTATGTGAGGATAGTCATGTCACGGTTATGTTTATGTAAGTTACGGATGTATTGTCTACTTTAAGAACAATATATTATTGAATTTACCTCTTACATTCAATTTATGAAATAAAGCTCCCAACAATATTATATCAGATACCGCGAATAGAATATATCTATATCAATTCAGTCACCTGTATTTTGTTCCGTTAACATTTTGGATGGGCCCTGTAGAAAGGGATGTGGCTTGTCAGCATTTGATGCGTGCGCCCGATTTAGGTCCCTAAAGTGCAGGATGACCTTGGAAATATATACTTGTAACATCACCAGAGGTAAGTTTTTTTATTTTGTTTTATTTTCAATTATTTACAAATTCATGTAGAATTATATGTATATCAATAAAACAATACAAAATAATTTTTAAAACATTAATGTTCCTCATATAAAATTTATTATAAATTCTATATGATGTAACAATTCTGAACAAATTTTGATTGAATAATTTATTTATAGATCTTTATGCTAATTTGTTAAATCCTGATTGGCAGTTCCCCTATCTTTCTTCACTTTTGGCCTATGCGATTTGAAATGTATTTGTAAATTGTATCGCTGACTAAATGTTTTATGACATGTATGGCACTCATACGGTTTCTCACCCGTATGAGTTCGCATATGCAGCCGCAACTTATGATTACCAAAGAACGTTTTTTCGCAAATGCTGCATTTATGCTTTCTCTCAGCCGTATGCCTGAACATGTGTTGTACGAGATCTCGCTTCGACCAGAACATTTTGTTACAATTCTCCATTTGGCATGGAAGGTTCTTTTCTCTATCCTCCATGTGTACTACTGTATGCTTTGTTAAGCCCCCTCTAGATGTGAACGTTTTGCCACATGTTTCACAAATGAATGGTTTTGCCTTTTCATGTTGCGATTTTATATGAACCGTCAGTGTACCTCTCTGTGCAAAACCTTTCCCACACACTTCACATCTGAATGGTCGTTCCCCTGTATGTGTCCGTATGTGTTCGGTGAGACCACTTTTTGAACTACATTTCAAACCACATGTCTCGCAAACAAACGGTTTATAATGTTTTTTTGCCATGTGGTGTCTTAACATTGATGGTGCACCAAAAGTAAGGCCACAAATCTCACATGGCTGTGGTTCCTTTTTATGCTGTCCCAAGTGGTATTTTAGATGTTGTAGTTGATAGAAAGTTTTCCCACAAAGGTGACATGTGTTGGTTCTTTCAGTAATTTTGTGTGCAATTTTATGTATTTGCAGCGACTTCTCAGATGGATATACTTTATGGCAAATATCACACGTCACAGGTGCTGCTTTCGAATGATTGCTTAATGTATGCTTTGTTAATTCGTGTAGTTTTTGAAATACTTTTCCACATTGCAAGCATTTAAATAGTTTTGCTAATGTATGTTCATGATAGTGCTTATCCAGACCTTCTTTTGCAGGTGATTTTGTATCATATTCACTGCATTTATATAATTTACATTCATCTTTATGTGTCTTCAACAAGTTTTCATCCTCAAAACTATTGTTACACTTATCACAAATATAAATTATACCTAACTGCTCTCTTATATCCACTTTTGTGACACTAACATCTAATATCTCCCCTTTGGTTATAATGCAATTTGTATTTTCCGCCTCATTTATTCTGTCCCTAAATTCCTTAACATCATTCAAATTTAATGGTGCAGCATTGTCATGTTCGGCAACATATTTCTGAATTAATTCCTCTGTTTTCAAACATCCGCATTTAAATGTGTATGCCGCACTCAGAAGATGCGAACAGAGTTCACATAAAATAAGACTTGTGGTAATACCGATGTCCTGTATGGCAACCGATAGTTTGTAGTTTTGGTTTGCAGTAATATTGCATTTTCATACTTACGATTTCGGGTATAATTAATTTAATTTTCGTTTCATTTGAAATGTCGTCTTTGTGAATGATTATATTAGAAGAATTTGGTACATTACTTAAACATAATCTGCATATATCCATCATTATTTCTAGAAATCATATACTAATTTTCATATCAAAGCATATTGTTTGTTCTATTCCATTTAATTATGTTTAGAATAACACCATTGACCATAATAACACCAATGGTGTTTTCAATAAAGGATGACCTATGTAATCTTGGTTGTATAAATAATACATTGGCAACAAACTAAATATCCCTAGGCAGCGTAAATAAGGGCGGCCACAGTCATTTACATGCATCACGCCCTCCTAAATATAATATACACTTTAGTTCAAGACATTTCTTTCGTCGAGAGTACCACCTTACGGTGCCTTTTACATGTAGCAATTGACACGCGTTAGTTGTAAATTCCGGTTTTATATGAAAAGCTGGAGCCACTGTCAGGCCTACGAAAAGCTTATACAGGTTTTGGCAACAAGCAAGATGGCCGTAAGCCTAAGTACCATACCACGGTATAGCTACCAACCATTAATAAACGAGAAATAGAATTCCAATAATGGAATTAATG
>JARFOC010000501.1:29981-42287 GCA_031763485.1 Osmoderma eremita
TTGTACCCCTTTCATTGCTTTTGCTAGTATGGTGATTCCAACAATAAACCATGCGCCGATAATGGCATTTTTACGGTCAGACAAGAAATGAAAAGTTTAATGTATCAACATTTCTACATATATTTTTTTATACTTAAACATACAATGGATTATTCTGCATGGGGATGAAACCCCTCAAAGAAACGTTGAAAACACAGGAATTTGTTACACCAAACACATCGTACGATGCCATGGCTACCATATGTGAAACATAGAAGAGGATTATCCCGAAGATCATTTGAATTTCTTCGTAATAATCTTAAAAAAGTTATAGCAATTTATATGGGAGTGCTAATGATAAAATACCTAACTAATATGGTAGCTGATACGATAAATAAGACGAAATTGAAATTGTTTTAAAACTTATTCAGACATGAAGTATGCAGCTCGCTTTGTCTCAAATTGCAGTCGTGCCCCGGTACCTCTCTTCCGTCGGCATACGGGCAAGCAGGCAGCAATGTTCGCGTGTGCAGAGCGACCCGGAAGTCCCGGAACCCGAGTAGGAAGGAGCATGAAGATTTTAAACATTCCAGCTACAATCGACTCGGAAAATGGACGAAACCTCGTTTGGAATGCAACGGAGAAACGGAAGCAAATGATTCGAAGAGATTATATAGAAGAATCTATATCGATAATCGATGACACGACTGCAAAGTATTTTTAAAGGAATTTGGTCTGCTATATTCAAAATTCCACGGAGGAGTTATAAATAAACCCGGTTAAGATTTGCACTAGGTGCGTATACGTTTATTTGGGGACGTACGTAGGATACATGACTGCTTCTACATACGTTAATGCATAGCATGTGTCTCAAAAAGCACATACAAGGGGAGTTTCTTCAGATGTTTAGCATGGGGATCTCGGAAACCAGCGGAGATAGCGAGACGATCAAATGGGGAAAGAATTGCAGTTTTACGAGCTCAATTGAATAACCTTTTTGTTTTTTCAAAAAAATGCACGGCTAACTTGATATTTCGAAAAAACGTTCTTCTTATTTCATTTAGTGCCTATAGCTATGTTATTATTGACTTTAGACAAAAATGTGCAAAGGAGAAAGTTGTAAGTAAATATGTGCTGAATAAGACAATCTCATCGAACTTTTTATTAAAGCTGCAATTTTTGAGATATGACAAAAAAAATTGGTTTTTTAATGGAAACCATAGTCGGCTATGACTTCATAAAAACGGTATTTTTTCAATGATTCCAACGATATAACACTTGACACAATTCTTTTGTTCGTTGTACCATCGCATCACAATATCTTAGAAATTTGGGTCGCCTACTCAAAGGCTTTTCTTCCACTGCAAGACGCCATTTCCGTCAATATCTATAAATAATATGTATGCTGCTGAGGAATAAATAGAAATGTGCGTGCTTCAGCAACAACTTACTCTCAAAGGTGTAATCACTTGAAAATTCCAGTGCTTTCTACAGTATTATAATGTTGCATATGCCAAAAGGAATTCGTATTGTAATTAGTTAAACATAACCACAATTTCAATAAAGTGTCCATAAATGTATTCCCTACACTGTTGACATCTGCCTTGTTACATTCAATTTAGCTTCATTATTTCCTTATATCGGGTAATCAACGAGTTAGTTTTGAATAAATAACTCAAAGGAAGCGGCGAGCACGTGCGAATTTGCAATGAAGATATTCGTAATGTTAACGATACTTATGTACATACCACACGTGAAATTATATATGTATAAAAGGTAATGGCACAAAGATTATACCCGGTAGTATTTCAATGGTCGACACTTTAAACTTATGTCTAAATGTCAGTTCCCATTTAATGGATACCTTTTGGTGCAAATGTTACTCACAGCGAGATCCATTAATAAATGTTAAATATTCCTGGAAGTTTATTAGGCGGATGGCGCGGCCATTCGGGTTGGCAGCGTCCAGAATAAGAGGCCTCATACATTTATTTAATGTAATACATAAATTTACGCCCTTGCGGATTGCGTAAAGCGCGTACGAGCAGCGCAAAACTGACAAACGCTTAACATGCATTCGCGCATTGATTGAAGTCGGTGCCGTGGTGTTAGGATTTGGGTTTCCACGTTCATTGACGGAACCTTGTCTATAATCAGACTTGCATTGTTTACTTAGTGTGCCTCCATCACGTCAATATTCATACTGGTTTTAAAACAATCGTTCGTTTTCTCTCCAGGTTATTCCGTACATCGCTCATATTTACAAATACGTACGCGTCGGAAATCTATTTTAAAACTTACGTTGAGGATAGCGTATCTCTAGATTCCGATGAATAAACAGAGAGCACAACACATCCAACAAACTTGGCCTGGGGGCATAGCTCTAGAATATGCATTTATGATAAAACTGTCAGAGACCTGTCGAATATCAATGTCAAAATAATTCGCACTATACGTATTTATCAAACTACTTATCAAATCAGCAAATCTTGAAGAATACAACATTGCAAACAACAATTAATCATTAAAATAAAACCATTGGGAATTCCCGTTGTATTCCAACACATCAATATTCATGCTGGTTTTAAAACAATTGTTCGTTTTCTGTCCAGGTTATTTCGTACATCGCACATATTTACAAACACGTACGCATCGGTAATCTATTTGAGGACATTCAAGGCGTGAAACTTGAATTTCTAGAAAATGTAAAATATCTAGGTGTCATATTTGACATTAACCTGGAATCCGCATCTGGAAAAGGTATACCAAATGGCAAGGCTGTACTTATGGTCCTGTTGCAGGGTATGTGGAAAGTCTTGGGGGTTATCCCCAAAACGAATTCAGTGGTTGTATGTGGCGGTAATACGTCCAACCACCACTTAACGGGTAAATGACGGAAAGCGCAAGAAGCTATGGTCATAGCAAAACTCACATCCATAGAAAGGATGGAAAGCATGGCAATTACGGGAGCAATATTTTCCACCCCGTCTTTGGCATTAAAAATTCTTCTGGATCCCCCGCTCCTGCATATTCCTTTAGAGAGAGGGGCCAGATTAACCACATTTCACCTCTGGCATATAGCGAATCAATCACTGCGTACTCATGTGTACTTGGCCAATAAGCTGCTAGATACGGTTATCTCCGACATGCTGTGAATGCCAACTGACTTGATGTGTTCACGATACATGATCGACAAGTTCCTCACTACCCCCTATCCAAATAGAGAGGAATGGAGATGTGACGAAACCAAACTGACGCAAGCAGACACCTGTTGGTTTAAGGATGGATCGAAAATACAGCAGGGTGTTGGCGCAGGAATATTCTGCAGTAATCCGAGAGTTGAAAAACACTATAACCTCGAGCACCATACAATAATTTTTTAAGCTGAAATCTATGCCATTGAGGTGTGCGCAAGAGAGATTTTGAACAATAACCTCAAACACAAATCAATAAAAATTTCCAGCGACGGTCAGGCAGTATTGAAAGCATTGGAGGCGCACAAATTCAGCTCTAAACTGATCTGGAACTACAAAACCATTCTAAATACAGCCAACACTCTTACAAAAAAAAGGGTGCCGCGGGATTTTTCCAGTGTCCAGATCCTGTAATTGACATGTCAACTTCGATAGCTAAACAACAAATTAGATTCTGGTTAAAACAGAAAGTACTCTAATATTGGAGAAATCCTCCTGGTTTGGTATATGCGAAAGAGTGTATCTTACCCAGTCATGTCAGAACTAGACAATTACTAGAACTTGACCGTAATAGGGCCAAAATAATTACTTCTGTGTTTGCCGGTCATTGCAGACTCAGAGAACACCTACACAGAATCGGGTTATCGGAAGAAACCAAATGCCGACTAAAGCCGTGTATGGAGGACGAAGAAAGAGTAGAGCACGTAATGTGGCACTGTCCTGCGGCCACCCGAATCAGGCACTCCATCTTTGGGAAGGAAATTGCTTCCCTATAAAACCTGAAGAATTTCTCATTGACAAGATTCTGAGCTACCTTAAGCGCTTGGGCTTGTTTGATGAACTCTAGGATGGCATCCGTTCTACAATAGCACCTAGGAACCGCAGTAGAAGTGGGGAATTAACGAACCTGGTGGATGTCATCCCGCCAACAATTAAACAAGTAAGTACCCTGAGGACAGTGTGTCTACATTCCGATGAATAAAGAGTGAGTACAACAACACATCCAACAAACTTAGCCTGGGGGCATAGGGCCATAGGGGCATTTATTGTAAAGCTGTGTCAGAGACGTCAATGTCAAAATAATTCGTACCATACGTATTTATCAAATCAGCAATCCGTGAGGAAATTCAACATTGCAAATAACAGTTAATCATTATAAATTAAAATAGCACTTACCAAATTAAAATAAAATTATTAACTTACAATGAACATGAAGACTCATCCTTTTGCTTACAGAGGGTGGAACACCATTAGCAGCTATGCAAAGATAAGCACCCATCTCAGATCTGGTCACTTTTGTGAGAGTTAGGACTTCTCCTTCAACAGAGGCAACGCGTTCTGGTTTACCGTTGTTGGCTGGAGTGCGTGTAACTACTTGACCGCCATCTTCCCTTCTCCAAACAATGCGCGGCTTTGGATGTCCCCTAGCTTTGCAAACCAATTTCGCAGATCCACCTTCGGGAACCATCATATCCCCAGATGTCTCCTCGTTTACGATATCCGGAGAGATGACCACTTCCAGAAAGGCGGTCTGTAAGTGGAGAGGGTGTAACATCTCTAGCAGTTCTACTTAAGTAAGAAGCTCGTTATAGAGGTCAACAAATCATTAAAATTCTCTCAATTGTCTATAAATGTAACACAAAATTCGGAACTATTTCCTTTTCGTACGGATAAATCCACTGTTTTTTTTGCAAAATGAATGAAGTGTTAAGCACACAGAGAAAGCCCCGCAGACATCCTCGAGATATTCATCCATTCTTAAATATGCACCGGAGATAGCGGGAGGTTACGTTATATATTTCACTTACTTGCATTTTCATCGGGTCCGTATTTACTTGGCACATGTACTGGCCTCTATCTTCCCTCCTAACGCTGCGAATATTGAGCGTCCATGTATTGAAATCGTTATGAGTCACTGAGAGGCGAGCATTATTCGTTATTACATGTTCGTGAATCGCTAGTATCGCCTTGGTGTCTGCTTTTATCCAAGCAACCTAATAACCACAAATAAATATTGCCTAAACTAAGAACTAAAAAGACATTGTTGGTGATATAACAATTCCGTTTTATTCATGGGAACGAATCAAATGCTTCAATACAACATGCTATTTAGATAAAACATTACATATTATTAAAAATTAAGCATTTCTGATTCGCTCCTATTTGGTTTAAAATCGTGCTGGACCGTGCATTGCCACTAATATAACTATAGGAAGCCATATATTTTTTTTTACACTAATCCTAAGATTTAAAAGTCCTATAGAACATCTTGTGCATCATATATATGTTTTTACTTATCAGTTAATATCCACCACTTAAAGTACAGACTTACCTTACATTCAAATATTTTCAACTTTATGGTTAGTTATGTTTTGTTAGATTCGGTTTATTTTTACATCTATCTTTGCAATCCTGACATATCGCAAACTAAATGTGTTTACTGTTTAATAGAAGTACAATTATCTTGTACTTGCTAATAAAGTAGGGTTTCCATTAAAAAATTTCCAGTGAAATATCAAAGTAATTTAAGTTTATGCAAACGAAAACTCAATATAATGGAATTACTTTTTTTGTCAGTCAATAATACATTCCTTTTTGGAAGGATAAAGGAGGTTGAAGCTGTATGAATAGCCTTTCGTAATATAATAAGATAGACAGAGCTTGATAAGAGTTCACCAAGCCTGTATGTGTTTACGACAAATGTTGGATCATGTGATATGAAGAAGCAGCCTCATTCCTTTAAATTAAATACGGCAAAAGGTAGGGAGTTCATTGTCCACATAATTACATTTTTCTACGGCTGCAATTTGCCGCGTTTATAAAATACCCCTCACGGCATTAGTATTATATTTATTCGAAGTATATTCAGACTGACAAAGGTAGATCCTAAAATATAAATAAAAACGGAATACCTTTTCACAACAGTAGGAATCAAATCTTAATAATATTGGAATGGAAAGAAATATTGAATGCAGTGGGATGATTGAATATATATATACATAAATGAATTTTTGCTTCCAATGCGGCTACAGACGTGACAGAAGGATGTTCAATATTAACTCTGCTGTTCTGTTCACATTTATTGTACACTGGTATTGTTCGGGTTAATATGACCTGAAACATTAAAAAAAGGAAAGACATTGCAGTGTTTGTTTATTTAAGGCAAAAGAAATAAATAAGTACTCCTAAAGACTTTGAAATTACGGATAATGATGAAATATTGTTATAAAAAGCAATTTTTATGTTTTACAATTTGGACAAAAGTATGTACAGAGAGTTTTACAAACATGTTTATGACAATTATTACGCACTATATTTGTTTTTTTGTTCTTAGTTGAAGCACAAATTCTGCAACCGCTGCGTTTTACACTAGATGTTAGCGGCACATTTATAACGGAACAAGGAGCACTTCCAATGTTTTTAATTCTTTGCACAATATTTCGCAATTCCTCTGTTCTTGGCATATGTGTTATGCTTCTTTTGTGGTTAAGTATGAGAGATTTTCCTAATTCTTCAAAAATATTCTTCTTTTAGTTAGCTTGTTTGCGGTCTAATTTGGATCTATACTTCCCCATAGGACAAAGGTATTATAAGCTGAGATACAAAGCGTATTATAGAATACTATCATAGACCGTTCTATTGCAACGGGTGGCTGTTCCAATATATCGGACAGCCGTTCTGCCGTCACAGATCATGAAATTCAAGAGGGCGGAAACGTACTTTTAGACCCCTGTGTTAAATCTTATGGGATATTGGCCCAGAACCGGTCTAGCTATTCTAGTTATATACCTCTTTAATTACTATGGGCTTTGGAAGGTCAGGCTCCTTTTTTTCTTATAGTTCCCAACATTATTATTTTTCGTTTTAGAAGTAGCTGCCCCAGATTGTAAGACGTAAGGAAATTATCGCAAGTTAGATTGCGCCCTTTGCTTAGCTACTAAAATCGCAAACAACCCGCACATCTTGATTTTTTTTTTCAGGAGCTGCATCGGGTTCTTTCCCAGTAAATATTTGTCATTTCAACGCATAGGAAGCTTCACTATCACAAAACAGTCCAAATTTTAATTCCACACTTGGCCGGTTTACTGAGAATGTACTGTTTCTAAATGCTACTATTTTTTCGTCAACAGTAACATTTACTCCAGAACTATACAATCTTGGAAAAACGTCCACCCATCTCTCTCATATTTCTCGAACAGGGGCACGTTTATCAGTACGCCTTCCCCCTTGCCTTGTGTTTCTGTCATCAAATCGAATTACACAAGATATCATGGAAAATGTTTCCAATGACAATTGCTCTAAATATATTTCTACCAGTTTCTTTATCCCACAAGTTTTCATAGATTTTTCCAATCCTGACCGATAAACCCCAGCAAGTAGCAACAATCCTACGTAAGCTTCAAAAACAGTACTATCTAAATTTTTCCAATCCTCACCGTAAACCCTTCCTCCTTCGAGATTTCTCATTTCAATTATTTCATTTTCTCAACAGCGTTATGAAATTTAACTTGAAATGGCGACTTGATGTCACCAATGCGCCTACTGGCACATTTTGTAATTCCTGACGTTTGACTTATTACATTGGCGGCAGAAAAGCGACCACGTTGCTGCGGTCCATTCTATTCTTCCATCCTTTGAAGAAAAACTTTGCACATTTGTATTTAGATGCATATTATCGACTCCACTATCAGAACTGCCACTTTGAGACGCTTCACTTGTATGGCCTTCATATTCGGAAATATCTTGTAACTCTTCTTCAGTCAAAGGTCTGCTATGTGCTATGTTGAATGTAAAGTCGCATACTAAATCAAAATTTTATCGATGCTTTGTTTTATAGTCTCAACATCGTTAGCAAGTACAGACTTATTAGTGTGTATGCATACACATCTAAAACTTTCACTATATTTCAATATATTTTAGAAAACCTAACAAAATAAAATTCGGGTCATATCGACCCGAACATTTGGAAGTATACTCAAAAAAATAGATAACATTAAAAATTGTAATATGAAATAACAAAGCCCTACTATTGAGAAATAAAGTCACCGGTGCCCAAAAAGAAAAAGAAATTAAACAAAAACACAATTTAGGAATACATTTTCTCTCGGGTCAAATAGACCTAAACAGTACAGCAGGGTTAAACGAAATATTAGATATTTTCCATCGAATCTCTTATTCCCTTGTCGCCTGTATATATATAGATAAGTGTTTACACCGTACACTGTGCGGTCTGTATCGAAGGTGAATAACGGTGATTCGGTTTGCATGTGAAAGCCACAACGTTTCCGTTAAACATGCCAGCCTATGCTGGCCATGTGTCATTCGCAAAGCTATCACGGGCGTATCTATTCGCATACATTTCACGATAAACAGATGCGGACGCCGTTCGGGCAATACTATACCGCAAAAATGAATCGAAAATTAGGAAATCCCAGAACCTATATGGAGTCGGCCGAAAATAGAGATTTAAATTTTATGGTAGATATTCTAGGTAGTTTAAAACAGATCATTAAATGCTCTTGCCTGGATTTTTTCCGGTTTCCATCGCACTAGCCTACTGGTCTCGGATAAATATGCGAGGAGAGATTAAAATTAAATAAAAATAAATTAGAAAAAAGGCACAAAATTATAGAGGGGTAATTTTACACCCCTTCTTCAATACTCAATCCAAAGAACACCCTCATTATTCACGTCCGTGTTTCTTTTTGTGGTGGAAATCCTTCGAGCAACCACCTCATTGAATATTGTTTCGTTGGTGGATTCCACGTTTCATCGCCTGTTTTGAAAAAAAGGTTTTGGTCATGAGCTAAAGCCCCCAATTTTATTTCGCCAACTTTTTGACTGCATAACTTTCGATTAGGGGTCAGAATTCTCACTTTGCTCATCGCCAAAGCCCTATGCAAATTTGTCAAGACGGATGCATCGCATATTCCTGTTTGAGATAAACGAGAGTTTGAGTCGTCGATGGAAGATTTCATTTCAAACTCCCCTTGTTTCCTTTTCTTTCTAATAAAGTTTGCAATTCCTTCTTTTAGATGTTTTGCATCCATTGGACATATCGAGTTATTTTATCCACCAACATAGCCAGAATCAAATCTAGAAGGTAATTAGCAAGACGATTCTGCCAAGATGATAACTATAAACAATGAGGAGTGCCCTTCTGCTATATTTTTACTCGCGATAGTCGATATGGAGATCAAGGCGACCGGTGCCAGCTGAGAATGCTAATACCCTCTCGCCACCCATTGTGTCATATACACAATTGGATATTGTTGAAACAGAAGGATTAGGTGACCTCATACAGTGAGTGTGAGTCCGCAACAATGGCCCACATAATACCACCTACAAATGTTCACATTAACATCCGCTCGCGTAGCGGAGGTTCTCTCGGACTTCTACAGCACGTTGCGTGCTGTCTGCAAATTGATCTGATTTAATCCGACGCCATTGTTAAACTACTCCGCCGTCCGAAACTTCAGCAATCGCTATGTGCGCTGTGTGAGTTCGTCCGAGAAAAACTCTCGAAATAACGTAGACTTTTACACTTACGCAGGTGACAAAGCAATGAATCTACCCGAATCGGGCAAATGGATGGAATGTCAAAAGGATCTTGAAATTACCGAATTATAATTATTATGCACTAACCACTTTTTAACTTATTTAAGTTTGCCCCAACTATTTTAGGTAAATCAAATATTATTGCTCTTCAAATAGCTTTGGATATATCAGCATTGCAAAACATTTGGTACAAAATCAAATGAATTGATCTAACGATCGTATTTATCTGGGAATCCTCAAAGCAATTTTATCCTTTTACGTCACCGCTTTTATTATCTATTTAACTTTACTAAAAGCATTCTTATTGATTTTCTTTAACTTATCCCCAACCCCAGATTATCAACTATGCAGATCATGGTATTTCCGAGACCAAAGATTTATTTTTCAGTAAACTTGCTGACAAACCGGTATTAAAAATTCAGCTGTCAATTTCAATCATTCTCAGTGCTTAATACCAATAGGAAAAATACAATAAATGTGAAATTCTAACAAACAAAATATTCACAATAAAACAGTTTCATTTTGCCTGGCATAAAACGTATTTTTACAGATATTTGTGCCTATCAATTTTTTTATAGACCATTTAAGTGGTAATGCTCTTTTTCTGAATATTGACCTCCATGTATCTCAATAAATCAGGCAAATATAGATGCTAATGCTAATTATTTATCTGCTTATTTTTGCTAAAAATTATTTCGTGTTTGCGTGGCAAAAAAATTGCCTTTATTTTGGTAGTTCCGCTTGGTTATTACACCATATTTATTGATGACTGGTTTTGTAACGGGAGAGGCACATTATCTATTTTAAATTTAATAACACACACGCCTGTTCGATCGTTTGCGCAATCGATTGTTGTGGTGATAATTCGAAAAGCAACAAGTTTAAACTATTTATAACTTTGGACGTCGCTTGAAAACTAATAACGCAATGGTGTGCGTAAATGGCGGCAGTTATTGAGCCTGAATATTTCATATAACGGTCCTAATTCGGACATAGTAAAATTCTCACTAATTGAAAGATACCGATCAGGACGATGATAGCGTTTCAAAATTTCGGACCAGTGCTGTGTCGGCGAGTGGGTGCAATGGGTGCTAAGAAAAGGTGCAGTAGGTGCCATTGTGCCCTCCGAATTGTTTCGGAGACCTCGGTGCTTTTGGTGCATGGTGCATGGTGCTCGGTGCATTCATATTACCACGAATCAAATCGACAACGTCGCACATTAACAAATTCATCTTTAACATTGTTTATCGATAAGATTCGCGATCTGTAGTGCACAACGCACGCTGTTATAACATGTTTGATACACACCCTTGCCGTGGCGAGCTCCCCACTCACCCTGTATCCACCTAAATTGTTCACCACGCATGTGAAGGTAGCGTCCCGACCTTGAGCCACGGTAATGTTTTCCAATGGGTAAAGGAAGTCTGGCTCGTATCCCGATGTTGCCGCTGGAACAAATCAAACACAACTATTACAAACTAGACACGTTAATTAACTCTTCGGAATAATAAACCGGGGCCAGTTGTCGGCGAAGTTTTAAGTGAAGGTGACTAGCTCCTAAGGAGGAACCTATAGTAAGTACATACAACTCCCCTAAATTCATATTTCCTAGTTAAGTTAAATGTTTCGAAATAGAATTATAACTCAAATCAAACAGATTTCAACGCCCATTGGAGGAAAGGGTATTGATTCACTCCAACAAAATAATCGTAAATGCGCTAAGGTGAGTTATATATCCATCGAACAAGGGACGATCCCGAATCCGCAAATTCAAAAAATTATGAAGCTTTGGGAACATGCAGATCACATATAGTATGTACTACGCATTTTTTTTTCTTGGGAAAACACTCTGAGAGGGTGAAATGAATTTTTGAAAATGGGACATTCACCATTCTGCCATACGCATACCTCGCTAACGGTAAGAGGTATCGAAAAAGGTGTAAGACACAAATTGTTTATTTAAATGTGTTTTATCAAGCAGACAAAAAAAGTTAAATATATCATTTTCATATATTTTTTTTTATATTTAAACACACAATAGATTATTCTGCATGGTGATGAAACATCTCAAAGAAATGTTGAAAACACAGGAATTTTTTACACCATGCGCATCGTATGATTGCATGGCTACCGCACATGAAACAAGGAGGAAGAAGCACAAAACCTTCTTGTGTGAAAGCAAAAGTTACTGGATTTTCAATATCATTCGATCGTCAACGTATCCGCTTTTATACCAAGCGTAAGCAAATACATCGTGATATTTTGGCGCCGAAAGTTTATGAATAAGATATTGTAATTTGATAATGTCATTGCGTTCATGTAATACCATATCGTAACCATACGGTAGTACAAAATCAGAAAACTTTCCTACAGTTTTTCCATATGCGGGAAACCATACATTCAACACAACCATACATCAACGTTGTATCATTTATGTAGTTTTTTTCGGTATCGTTAATATATTAAAAAAATTAAAAATATACCCTTACCACCTCGATGAACACTCAGTGTTATTCAAGTGGTGTTCTGTGTGGTGCAAATCTCCCAGAGTGCGACGTCTAACATTATCTTCCTT
>JARFOC010000501.1:49624-67148 GCA_031763485.1 Osmoderma eremita
ATTTGTGCGGTGTGGATTTTCCCGATACTGTGTATTAGTGATACCAGCCCACAGTCCTTGCAATTCTTTCACGATATCGAATACTTATAGTTGAATCTATAATGTCTAAAATTGGTGTACAATAATAACAGTAGACAATAGTCACTAATCAAGTAGCCATTTGTCATTCCAAGAATGTCGTTAATCATATTTTTATCTTGTATGAACTTAAAATTCAGTAGTACAACCAATACCCATTTACTTGTGCAGCATTGTAATTAGAAACTCGTAGTAATCCAAACAAACTCTGTATTCTAAACGCGAACGTATTCCGGTAATTGGTTAGGATGTGTTAAACAAATTGCCTCAAGTATAATCGAGAACAATTCGCTTAAAAGCACGAAGGTCAATTCAGTAAGCTGTTCATAAATATGTAGGTGTACTTTAAGTGTATGCACAGCGACAGCTATATAACTGAACAATATCTACTACAAAGTATGTACCCATTGATGGAAAACAATGCTACACAAGAGAAGAGGAAACGAAATAAAAGACGCTGGCTGTGTTAAGTATTTAACGTAGTCAATCCATAAATGATAACAATTAACTTTATTACCGTAGCTTAAACAATATAATTGCCTTCGATTCAGATAAACTATTGGGCGCGTATCCATTAGTATTCTACGGATCTTATTTATAACGGTCTCTCTCTGTCTCTCTCTCTCCCTGTCTTTCTCGTTCAATATCTGACTAGAGCTCCATCCACTCCGTTTGTTTAAGAACTTCTTCTCGAGAGGACGAATTAAGCGGACCATTTTATTAATTAATTAAAGACTTAAATAAAATAAATAACTGTTGGAGTTGTAAAGGCAGGACTGACGGGGCATATCATTCGCACATACGTCATCGAAATGTCAACGTATTACTTAGGAATTTCTATCGACTTTGTACAGTTAGATGTGTTGCGCATTTGCATCCGTATGGCCGTTTAGTTCGTCGTTAAATATGAGTGAATGGTCGGTCTGCTAAGAGAAGCTAGCGATCGATGTTGTTAACTTCACCTGCGTTCGTTTAATTAAGTGTTGTCTTTACGGGAATAAATAAATTGGGCAATAGGCGTACAGAATTGAATGAAATATTCAAATAATTCTGTCGTACGGTTATTAGAAGATTATTTTTACTATGAATTTCTAACGTGTCAAATTCATTCAGTGGAATTATTGGCATCAAATCTGAGTATCTTAGGGGAGGAGATTAAAATGAAACCTACCCAACTACGAAAGATGTAGAGAAAAAACAAACAATATCTGCGGTAATTGTGGACCTCTTCATACCCTCAGTCCAAAGAATTCCCTCATCATATCTAAAGAAATGTTGCTATCAACTTTCTTGTGTATCCAGTGCATTGAGCCTTGTTTTGTTGGGGGGATCCAAGTGAAGCACCCACTTTTACAATTTTGGAAAAAAGGTCTTGGTCACGAGTTAAGGTTGCCAAGTTTACTTCGCAAATTTCTTGCTTTCACGACTTTTGATCAAGAGTTAGGATTCTATGAATCCAGCGCGCTGATACTTTTTTCATCCCCCAGTCCTTACGCAAAATTGAAAACCGAATTCTTGGAATATTATATTTGAGATAACAAGAATTTGTATTCATCGATTATTACACTGGTCAACAATATTTCAAATTTATTTTGTCCCACGTGATAAAGTGTGTGAACTTGGTAGTACTTTTTACACTTTTCTATTTTCAGAATGTTTCTATCAGGCAGGGTTTCAGAGTGACAAAGCAATAAAATTTTGTGGAAGTATATATTATAATATGTGTATAAATCATAAAAAAATGACGTACAAAGTGATATATTTGCTTGGAAAATGTGCTGATATATGACTTTCGGCTGTACTTTGCTTCAGAAACATCTCTCTTCAGTGTCCAGCATTAGTCTGCCAACATAAGAGGGCTCTATTTGCCTTGGTATCATCAGCACTTTCATCGTCGCTTGGTGTCATGTTTTGTGCAGGTTTAGGCACAGGTAATTCCGGACTTTGAGGTACTGGTCTCAGTGCAGATGGAATATTAGGATATTAGGATTGTACAGTATGTTTGGATTTAGAAGTCATACCACTTATATTTGTTAGTCAAAAATAGCAATCGGTAATATGATCTGATGGTTCCCTCCAAATCATAGAAATAGCAAAAAGTATATGTCGTTTATCTTTTGCCCACGCTGTGAGAAGTCTGACACACGTAACACAGCAAATATGGGGAGCCTGGCTTTTGTCTTCATCACCTACTTAACACTTGAAATACTGCTCATAGCACTTTTCAAAGAGAGGTGTGAATGTCCGTTTTTGATATTTAAATGTCAATTCGCCTCAAATGTAGCAAAAAGAGTTCGGGTGGTTACCCATTTCCTTGGCATTTTTATAGGTGATAAAATGTTCGCGGTTTCACTACGATAGCTCGAAAGCACCACAACGCAACACTCTTTAAAACGTTAACAACGTCAGCGTATATGTTCATTCACCGAGCTCTAGTCCACAGCTGAAATAACAAGAGATGCTATCTTGGAATGGGAAATGCAGGTATTAACACGTCAAGGCATGTTCAAACATTAACCATTGCATGCTTCTTGATCAGTTCAGAGCTCTAACCGACAACTGAAATAACGTCAAGACATGTTATCTTATACTACATATCTATGGCTGCATATTTTAGCTGGATAAGCGAATATCCCGGAACATAAAAACTAAGGGTGGTGGAGAAATTCTGAAAACATAATTGATTTCAGCATGCAAAAGTGTTATCAGCATTTCTTCAACTTTTTTGTTGTTTCTTTTTTCGATTTCTGGTTGTCTACTTTTCGGATCATCTTAAATGGACTTTCTACCGTATTTGAATTGCATGGACTAGAATTTTATTTGAAAATATGTTGGAAAATTTTCACCATATACGGTAGTCATGCGTTCGTCTATAATTCTTGGTTGATTGTCTTCTTTTGTCAAAAACGTTATCACGATTTTATGCTCTAGTTGCTTTGGAATTAGGAGCTTTGGATATCGTCATTGTACCCTCGAATGCTGGCTTAGTTATTATTATTTTTTGTATAGATTAAGAGATTTATTAATTAAGTTCATAGAATTCATCAAAACAATCTTCAGACCGCTGTCAGCAGATCAATTATTTTCACATCATATCCCTCTTAAGTATTTAGCTAAAGTTTTTGTGCGAGGACAGGTATTATTCTATACACGATTGGGGATAACAGTTCCGATAAAGATGTTCAAATTTCATTGTTGATAATGCAAACTTTTTGGCTGACAATTTAATAGCAGGATGTTTTGAATAAACGTATTCTTCAAATCATTAACCAAAAGCAGGAGGACTTCGTCATAGAAATAATATGGAACAGACAAGAAATATTTACGACTACTATCTTAATAACTCCAGTTGAATAATTAAATTATTCAATTCTCTGCAATATGAACCGATAAGTCAGGCATCTATTCTTTTAGTAGTATAAGTCCATGATGAGGTAGTTAATGGGACTAAGATATGTTACTACTATTTTCTTAAATATGCTGTATTACTACAAAACACATTACACCAAATACACTACGTAAAAATGGGGCTTCAACAAACATGAATCAAGATATCCGAAGATATTCGGAAGGAGGAACAACATCAGGGACACTTCATGTTCATGCATCAACGTTGCCTAATTCGAAATATGAAGGATCCTATCGGCAATATTGACGAAAAGGAAAAGATGTCTGCGTTAGCAGTAACCAGAGTGATAATGGCGGGTTGGCTAAAACAACGAAGAGCAGTTGTTCTGTCATTGAAGCGTCGCTTTGTATTTTAAAAGAAGAAAGCAATTCGTTAAAAAAAATAAACAAAACATTAAATTAAATATTGACCTTTTATACCACTAAAGAAATTGAAGAAAATTGAGAGGCGGGTGGAACACTAACACACACACACACAATTTGGGCAATTAAGGTATTTTGCAAAATTGTATACTTTTAAGAAGTTTCTTATCGTAGTAATGTCAAAATGTAATGTTCCTTTCGAATTAATTGAAATAAAAAATTCTGTCCTCAGTTTTCTTCTACTTCTTCTTGATTTCGTGGCAAACAGAGTGGAACCTAGTTCTGTACTCGTCCCATATTGAATTGGCTCTATTTTTTTTTATCAAATACGAGTGGCTTAATCACTGCTTTCTGGATAAAGAATTTAGTTTTCCGATTCCGCAGATAAAATGTAGTGAGATCTTCGGTGTTTCCCTTCTTTGTTTAGAAAGAATATCTAATGTGGCGATTGTTGGATTTTCATGGCCTGGAACTGTTGCAACATATTTCCTGGCAAGTTCTTTAATGTATAATAAAATTGAGGGGATTTTTAGGTCCCTATGGATAATCAGATTCCTGCCATACCAGGGAGCGTTAATAATCATTCTAAGGAATCTATTATGTTCCCTTTGAATTTTCTGGAGGTACGTCTTTGCAGCATGGCCCCAAATTGGGGCAGCATACGTGAGCCTAGGTCTTAAGGTCACTTTGAAAAGTAGTAACTTTAAATTTAAGTTTAGTTTACTTTTCCTATTTAGAAAAGGATATAGTTGACATAATGTTGCGACATAGTTGACGGGGTCCCTCCAAATTAACTTGGAATCCAAGGTGACACCAAGATATTCGGTCTTCAGGCTCCAAGGAACATCAATATCGAACAGTCTGATATTAGGCGGATTCTCGCTATTGCGATTTCAATTAAATAGGATGAACCATTCCTGCAGTCTTTCAGCTGCTTCCTGAAGCTTCCTGGCTGCCAACCATGATGAGACAGACTGATTAGTAACGATCTATTTCCTCCAAGATGCTTTAACTTCCTTGGACGATTTTTGTGTTTTTCCAAATTTACAAAGTCTAATTTTGAAAAGCTCAATGCGCAACGTAGACGATTTACGAAATAATATTGTCAGAAAATGTCAGTGAATTAATGAGGATATGCTGATTCGTGTTTTAGAAAATATGTTCAACATCTGCTGTCATAAGTTCAATAATAGATTTTGTCCTATGTTCAATATTCTTTCTTTAATGGATTATTGCGCCATAAATGTCAATCTTCTTTTTTAGAATGGTATCAATTCATAAAGTAAATTAAATAAAACATTTTGCCATATCTTTCAGCCAGCTGGACTCTCATACGCGTACAGTAGGCTTTATTATATCATTAAATAATGCTATTGTATTGCATTTTCTGCCGACTTGTCTGGATTTTGTTGTGTGCATTGCTGTGAAATCTTTAATATCAGTTTGCATAAATTCTGCATTCGTATTTTGCTATTCTTTTCCGTTGAATACGGGGCGGTAGTTCTTCCGCCACGTTTCATCATTTGCATATAATAACTCCGGCGGTGAGCGATTTTTTCGACTCATTCCCCCGATTTCGTCGAAATTGCGTATTTAAAACGATATCAGTTATGCCGCTGCTTCGGCTCGGCAATCAGCTACGCCCATCATTTGCATATTAATGGAGATGCGCCAATTTTTCTGTTCTTTTTTTTTTTCGTGTTGTAACTCCACTCCAATAGCGAGTGGAGTATGTACAACCCGTATCTTCTTACGGCCGGCATATTACACACGGGATGCGTTATGTTTTTAATTGTTTCCCGGCGTTCGGTCGCGGTCTAATGGGATTTCGTATGCGAGGCCTTATTTTGATATTAATTAGTTGGTTTCCCTTTAAATTGGTTAGATTTCATTCGGTGATTAGGGGCCCTTCGTTGTGCGCTGTGTTGTGTACGCAGTACTTTCTCCTGTCGCGTTCGACCGGACAGGTACTATGGTACGTTTTACGCGAGCTTACCGACTAATTAGTGGATTTTGTTCGCGGGACAGCTGGTTTGCTTCCTTTTAATAATCTTGACAAATGTCTACCGTAGATATCTTACCGTAACTTGCGCTGCAATATACGTACGTTACATAGATCCCTATCTTCGTTATGACGTTTGACATATGAGGTGGTGGCTGCGTAAATCGCGACCCACCTGAAATATTTTCAAGGTATAGAGGAAAGTAATACACTGCTAAAAACAATGGATATTCCACGTAACTAACAATAAAAAGTGTCGGTAATAAATAAATAATAATATTAAAAAGTTGAAGTGCCCTATGGACTATATTTTTGCATTTTCCTCTGTTCTTACAATTCCTTACTTTAATTTTTTTTTAATCTTCCAGTTTATTCATCCATCTCTCCCTTGATCCCCCCTTTCTTTTTTTCCGTATTGGTTTTCTGGTAAGGGGTAACCTTTCTCTGTTTAGTCTTTCTTTGTACCCCGTCCATCTTATTATTTCAGCTTTGACAAACGCTACGATTTTGGGGCTCTCAATCTTCTACTTGTAGGTTTGTTCGTCTTCTCCATCCTTCCTCGGCTCTTACTCCTCCGTATACGGCACGTAGCATTTACCTTTCCAGTTTATCTCTTCTTCTTCCACCTTATTCAGCACCAACGCCTTACAGGGATATGTGGCGGTAGGTCTTATAACTGTTTTGTTGATCCTCTCTTATGTTTTTTTTCGACACGCAGTTTGATTTTATGAGTTTATTACCTTTTGCCCGGATTTTTTCTTAACGTCCATTTTCTTCAATATTTACTCCCAAGTGGACAAATTTGCATACTCTCTCGAAGATATATTTTTTGTTGTTTCTTGCGCTCACCACCATCTTCCCATAACCATATACAGTGGAACTTCCGTATTGCGAACTTATAAATAGCGAATTTTTCCATTTAACGAATGTTTTTCTAGAACATTGCATTTGAAGCGAAATTGCCTGCAAAATTACATCCCAATAACAAACTTCGGACTTCAATGTAACGAATTCCCAGTAGAAATAATAAACAATTTTTGTGAATTTCACAGTAAATATACATATAATCTAAAAGAAATAGTCAAGCGTTGTATACCTTTACTTGATCACTTGATGGGATAATGTAACGTGTAATGTGACAGTGATAATGTAGGGCGTGAAAAAAACGTATTAAAATGTGTATTTTTGAAGACGTTGATAGAGCGGTATTAGAGTGGATAAATATGGTTCGTAATAAAAACGTTCCTATGTCAGGTCCTTTAATAAAACAAAAAGCATTGAAGTTCGCTGAATCCCTTGGAAAATTTCAAGCAAGCAACAGTCGGCAGTAGATAAACTAGGGGGCTTCTAGCGCACTTTCCCCATAAGAAATACATGGGGCTCAAAAGCAATACTTTTCCGCCATCTTGGATTTCATGATCTGTTGTGCCCCAGCAGATAACCGTTCCATTACAATGGGTGGCTGTTCCAACATATCTGCCAGCCGTTTCCGTCACAACACATTGCTCTTCAATTGCAATGGGTATCCGTTCAATGGAACAGTCACCCGTTGTGTAATGGAACGGTTATCTGTTGGGGCACAACAGATCATGAAATCCAAGATGGCGGAAAAGTATTGCTTTTGAGCCCCATGTATTTCTTATGGACAACGTGCGCTAGAAGTTATCAGTGTGAAAGCGCGGATGTTGATGAACAAGATTGCAATGATTGGAAAAATGAAACATTGAAGCGAATATTGAAGGACATTTTTAACGCTGTGTACCCAATAGAACTTTGACATTTAAAATCGATAAATGTTTCGGAGGCAAACAGAGCAAAGAGGGAATTACTGTAATGATTGGAGCGAATATGACTGGAAGCAAAAAACTGACATTTTTGGTTATTGGAAAAAGTAAAAATCCAAGATGTTTCAAAGGTGTAAACTCATTGGAAGTAGATTATCATTTTAACAAAAAGGCATGTATGACTACTGAGATTTTTGAAAACTAGCTACTAAAATTAGATAAACAAATTAGTATTCACCATAGAAAAAGAGCTTTAATTATTGACAACTGTCCTGTCCATTCATCTGGAAAAACATACAGCTTGTCTATTTTCCTCCAAACATGACATCAATAATTTAAATATCATTATCGTAAAAGGGTGTTAGTGAAAATTATAAATGCCATTGAAAATAACTCTACCCTTATTAATCAGACAATCAACCTGCGAGAATGCATTTCTGGATTGGAAAAAGTATGGACCCATGAAGTAAGCGAATCTACCATTAAGCATTGCTTCGCAAAAACTGGGTTCTGTGAAATGTCAGAAGACTGGGATCAGTAAGATGAATTGCCATTTTCCGAGATATTCTTGGACAACACTGCAATCGCCTGGTCATATTGATATCAACATTGCACTTGAAGATTACCTTGTTGAAGATATTGTTGCAACTGAATACAGTTTCAATGTTTTTAAGTAATACACGCTCAGAATATATTTTAAATTGCTAATTTAATAACACGAGGTGTTTCAGCAACCTATTAGTGTTTCGCTCAGGTGCATTACAAGTAAAATAATACAAGTTTAACCTTTCAATAGATCATCCATTATCTGTGTAGCTTCATTAAAACCAACTTTGTATGGGGGGGTATGAAAAATCATGAAAAACGTTTTCGAGGTATTAATGTGTAGTTTACTACACTGAAACCAGTGGCAGAATTCCACCAATAGGGTGTTGGCACGATGACGAACCTGCACAGGATTAGCCACAGAAATCACTGGTGCCGTCAGGATGTACAACCAAAGAGGTCATAAATCCAATAATCTCATTTATAACAAGTAGAAATAGTACTGGATCAAGAATTTAGGCACTCCAAAGCTCATGATCAAAATCTTCTTTTCTGACTGGGATTTCCCAGCATTATGGTCTCCATCCCTATTCTCGTAGCATAGTATAGCACCTGCGGAGATTCTCATGAATTTCTGCACCTCCAATTGAACGCAAAGGCATTCGTACGAGCGTCTTACCTGAGCATTATATAACCTGCTTTTAGACGAATGACAATAATGAATGAGTAATCCGGACAGTGGCGCAATACTAAAAGAATGTATCTAATGATTTAATTCTTTCATTATTCATGACCTGGTGAGACGCAGGTGACATTTTCATTTACGGCCTTGTCAAGTTTATATTGTGTCGTGAGTGCTGCTTCGCCGCGGGTACTATTAATGTTACGTTAGCTACTTATGCACATAGTTTTCTAATTGCGTCCTCGCACTCCAGCGATCGTTATAGCATTCCACTGATTGATTGACTAATGTCGTGATACTTTTATTAAAATAATAATAGTAAAAAAAAGATTACCACCTGTCTTCTATAAACTTAGTGTAATAATTACGCATTCCTCAACATATTCTCGTATAATACGTCCCTCTGTTTCGTTTCTATGTTTAGTTCGTTCGGAATACCTGGAAATCGTGATTATCGCATTCATTTCAATTATGATCAAGTTCAATGTAATGACTGTTTTCCGGTAGGTAGGTAGCGCATTTTTAAGATCTTTGCGCGATGATTTTACGATTTCTACAATGGAACAATTTCAATTATTTATTCTAAAGGTGAAAGCGTTTTGTTCATGAGAGAACTTCTAGTAGGTAGTGGGCAAGTTTCGTAACTTAATCGAATAACGAAACGTTAGTATCTTCATAAATCCGAGTATTAAAATATCAGTAAAACTCCTTAATTAATTCCTAATCGGGCGTTAATTTACTGCAGAACGCGATGGGGTAATCTATCTGAGGTATAAAATATCTTCAGTTATTTTAAGTTTAGTCGTTATAAAGCGTTTTTAATATTGAGGACGTGTTAATTAAATCTTAACGATTATGGTGTAGCTTGTAACCACATTTATTAACGTTATGATGAACAACATTATTTTACCTATTGAAACGTGCCAAAGTGATAATCCGTCGCAAAAAGGGAATATGTTATTCGAGATGCAGCTACATATATTTATGTTGCTATATACTTAATTGACTATTATAGAAGCAAGGAAATTTAACGGCGCGGCATAACCCAACAAGCACCAAAGTAACTGAAACCGAGACTGGAACCTATTTGATGTAGCTTAGACGTAATCGTGACTATAAATATTACTTTTCTGTATAAATTACTTTAATTACCAAATTTAAAGTCTCCGAAATGTAGTTTCTACCATAATTTGTTACTTTGTAGTAAGATAACTTTAAAATCAATTCACTGGTATTGGCGACGTCACGTTTACTAATAAAATGACTTTGAAGTTTCTATGACTTAGTGGTAAATTACGATAGTCATATTTACCAATTCATATTACCAAGGTACGACCATAAAGTAATAATTCCTTTGAAGTAAATTTTGAAGTTTTTATTACGTTCTAACGACTTAAAATTTTCCTGAATAGTCCGCGACTTATAAGTAATGATCGCAAGTTCCAATAACGTTTCCTTCACTTGATAAAAATAATTTTATGGTGTAAATTAAATTAAAAATTAAAAAAATTAAAGTAGGGATTACTCGGTGCGTTTTCAAAGTAATGCGTGTATGAGAGCGAGCGACCATATATAAAAGTTATCGCCATTCTACAACTTTGTACCGAAAATTATGATTGCTTAGAGCAAAGGAAGATAATGGAATACTTGAAGCACATTTTCCTATCGTAAAAGTATTCATTATTTTTCACTAGTACCTGTCACTTTGACTTAAAAAAATGTGAGGTTAGAATTTCTCCGAGGCTTTACAGTGAATTTTTAAATGATTGTTGCTTTATGTGAGAGAGTACACCTTGCGATTATTTATGGAAAACAATATCATTCAAATGGCTGCCGCGGTTGGCATGGCAGTAGGCCAGGCCATCTTGGCCATCACCCAATTTCGTAGCACATTGTCGATTGTTTGTGGCTCTATTTCGCGAATAGCTTCATGGATGTTTTCCTTAAATGCGTCAATTGTTTGTGGATCATTGGACTAACAACGGTCCTTAACATTTTCTCATAAAAAGAAGTCCAACGGTGTCAAATCGCAGCTGCGCGATGGCCAATTAACGTCTCCAAAACGGCTGATAACACAGTTACCGAACTTAGTGCTCAAAAGATCGATCGTTTGACGGCTGGTGTGGCACGTTGCGCCATCCTGCTGGAACCAAAGCCCGTCTAACTCTAAATCGTTCAATTGCGGCCACAAAAAATCCGTTACCATGTATCTGTAACGCACTCCGTTCATAGTAACGCTGTCGCCTGGTTCATTTTGAAAGAAGTAGGAACAATGATGCCACCACTCCAAAGCCCACACCAAACAGTAACTCTTTGAGGATGCATTGGCTTCTCAACGACTACGTGTGGATTTTCGGAACCCCAAATCTTACAGTTTGTTGACATAACCTCCGAGATGAAAATGGGCTTCATCTGAAAAGATGATTTTGTAACCAAAATCGACGTCATTTTCCAACTCATTTACAGCCCACACAGAGAAGCGATGACGAAGCGGATGGTCATTGTGCTTCAACTCTTGAGTGAGTTGCACCTTGTAAGCAAATAATCTGAGGTCTTTATGCAATATTCTTCTCGTGCGACTGATGTTCAGTTGTTGAGTTCTGTGACGAGTTGACATTCTTGGGTTTTCCTGCACACTTTAGGCAACAGCAGCAATTCTTTCGTTTGTGCGTACCGGTCGAGCACGCGGATAGCATTTGTTATCCACAAGCATGCCAATTGCACGAACTTTCTTTATGAATTTGCTTACACCAGCCTCTGAAGGGGCTTCGTTTCGACCCAATATTCCTCTCAACTTTCGCACAGTTTCTGCAACACAACACTCACTTTGGAAATAATTGTTCAATATTTCCCAGCGTTGTTCAAGTGTAAAATGATCCATTTCTTACAGCAGAGGTTTGACACTACATATCTATCAGTATCAAGCGCGTCAGTGTTGCAAACTGTCGAAATAAGACGCATTTCAAAAAGAAACCAACAGACCAACCTGAATGGTGGTAGTATATCCAGAAAGCAACTTGTCATTAAGTTGGCAGAACGAAAGTTTAAAATATTACGAAATCATTTCCGGAATCCGCCTAAAGAACTGCACGCGGTCCAAGCTTTAGGCTGTAATTTAGTTGTTTGCTTGTATATGCAATATAAATAAAATATAATTTTTCGTAATAATCAATTAATGACTTATAAATTAACGTTTATGAACGAAACCGAGTGTCGTGTTGTGCGTGAGATGACGTAAATAGCAAATTGATTAAGAATATGTAAATTCCGATACGTCAAGATATAAAAAACGAATCAATTTAATTAAGTTTATTCACCAAGTTAAATGTTTATGTCCACAGTTATGTGTTTGTATTTCCCAAAACAGTTTCTCTTCTTTTTACTTTTCATCCATCTCGGTTTTTTCATAATATAAAAATGCATATGTATTTATTTTTTTATATTTCCGTTTTAAGAACGGGAGTAAATTATCACTCATTCAGCGTATGCATGTGTGTATATTATAGTTTTCTTTCTCGTTTCAGGTAAGCAGATCGTATCTGTGTATATAGCGCGCGACGACGGACGGTAAGGAGTTGAATTTTTATTTTCTTTTTTATTAATAATAAAAGTCAAAATAATTTACAGCCGTGCGCGTTTAATGTTTAGCTAACAGGCTCTCTAATTTTTATAATATGAACTTTATTAACTATGTATGCATATATCTACGGGAGCAACCGGGCGCTTTAACTATGTGTAATAATTTCTGGGATCTTTATACGGGAAAGATGGCGCTGAACGTCGTCCGAACACCCAATACACCTTAATCGGTAAATTATTCTTTTAATTTGACGTTTTCGGTGCCGCTTTGGGATCGCTTCGGGAAACGTCCGCGTCGGGTACTGCGCTGAAAGCGGTGGCGACAGTGAAATTCCACGCGATACGATTTTGTCTACAGTTAACTTGCCCCAGTTGCAAGCGCGCTCAGCTCTGTTGTACGAGTTTGCGAGAATCTGTTCTCGGTACGCGACTAGACAATCTCCTCGGCGGATTCCTGGCTTTCATCGAAGCAATAAGACTGTATTGTAAGATACGATAAAAATGGTTCATATACAGCATGTCTCTGCTAAGGGTACTGAAAATTTAATAACACATTCCTGATATAATTTTAACCAAATAACATTAGGTAATAAAAAAAACATAATAGTTCATTTTGGTTTTCTAAACATGCACAAATGTTTGGGGGATTTAGATTCTTAAAGAAACAAAGATGGAAGTTTTTTTTATATGGTGTGAACAATACACATTTATAATGACTGATATTCCTGCTTTTTATGATATTGTTGTATCAGGTCTGGATAATGGTCAGTTTCCTATAGGCGTTTTTTTGCGATATAAGTCGTGCGTTCGACTGTTTTGACCATGATATTTTGATTACAAACTTAAATTGGTATGGTATACGTGATACTGTTTCACGATGGTTTAAATCTTTCTTAAAAGGAAGAACCCAGTTTCTGAATATTGAAAATCAGTCAGCGGACAAAAGAAGGTTTATTAAATCCTCTACCCTACCCGTTAGTAGAGGAGTTCCACAAGGGAGCATTTTGGGTCCAATTTTATTTTTGGTTTTTGTTAATGATATTACTAACCTTCTACCAGAGTACGACTTGACCATGTATGCAGACGATACAAGTGCCTTTGTGTCTTGTAACAACATATTAGACAGCCAAAATAGTGCAAATTGTTTGTTAAAGGCTATAAATGCATGGTTTTCCCGTAATAAATTATTTCTCAATGTTGATAAAACCAAATATTTCATAATTGACAATCATCAGAACAAGACCCAATTCAATGTTAATATAGTTTCAAATGATATGGAAATAGATCGAGCAAGAGAACTAAACTTTTTGAGTCTATGTATGGATGACAATTTAACTTGGCAGGTACACTGCTATCAATTTATCGGTAAATTAAATGCATGGTGTTATCAAATACGAACATTAAAGTATATAATTAAAGATAATAGCGTAATATCCTACTATTATACTAACGTTCATAGATGACTATCTTATGGGATCACAGTATGGGGTGGGTCATCATTTGTTAAGGATGTTTTTTTAGCCCAAAAGAGAATTATTAGGTGTATGGCAGGTAAGTATTTATTGGTAAGTATTCATTGGTCATGAAGATCTTACTTTCAAAAATGGAATATTCTGCTCGTTGCTGCAATATATACATCTGAACTTCTTATATTTGTAGATAATAACAAATCTATTTTTTATGTAACAACGATATACATCAGTATGATATGAGATCTAAGCTAAATTTCCATATACCCCCGTGTTATTTGATTGTCACCGAAAAATGTCCGCGAATTTTGGGATTGCGTCTCTTTAAGGCTTTGACTCGCCACTTAACATCAATCAGAAGTTTGAAATGTTTTAAGGCGGCCATTAAGGCTTTCCTTATTCATCGGTGTAAAAAAGGATAGTCTGTGGGTGGGGAGGGGGCCGTAGGCCGCACGCACTTGGGCCATCCAATGGGCCCTTTGTGCTACCTCCTCCGTATGTACTGTGTGAGTGTGAAGTAAGTGTATGACTTGTTACTGCGTCTCCTCGCCGTGAGAGGGCAGCAGTGCCGATTTTTGCCCCAGCACTAAAGGATCATCGGTGTATATATTCCCTGAGTGAATTTTGTCGTTGCGGATCCAGCAATGCATGAATTAATTATTACACTGGTCAACACCAATTTTTTTTACTGTTAGTGAGTATTCCTAGGACTCTGACTAAGAAAAAAATACTAGATAATTGTTAACAGCTTTACTTTTTGTAATTTACAGTTTTATTATTTTGACTAAAAAATACAAGAAAATTACTACATATTTAAGTAAAATTTCTATTCAACACTACGAAATGATCTTTTATATGATTTCCTTGAATGAACGACTTCAGGTTGATCTCGTTGCAAGCTCCTATAGTAGTCGGCCATCTTATGGGAGTCCCACCTTCCTTGATAGAGCTCTTCCATTGTCCGTATGTCTTGATGAAATCTTTCACCCTGCTCTTCACTAAAATCGCCCAGAATCGCTCTAAATGTGAGTGCAAGGAGTGTATTTTTATGCTCATGTTGCACCCCAGCTCTTGCAATTTCGATAGCATGCACTCAACAAACTCGATATAGCTGTCGGACTTCTTGTTCCCAAGAATTTTAGTTATAACCAAAACAAATGAATTTCAAGCTTTCAATTCGACTTCATTCATTGATTTGACAAAATCGGGATCTTGCCCGAGTTTCCTAATTTGTGGTCCATCAAATATACCTGCTTTTAATTTCGCGGTACTTAATCCTGGAAACTTGCGCGAGAGAAAATTGAAACATTCGTCACTTTTGTCAAGGGCCTTCACAAACTGTTTCATTATGCTTAGTTAATATGAAGTGGTGGAAGTACGATACAATCTCGGCTAACTAAAGGCACGTTTATAACATTTTTTGTACCAAGTTTCAGCTCCTCTCGCACAAGCCAAACTTTTTGTAACCAATGACGTTGCTTATCTCGACTGTCCCAGACATACATAAACAACCATCCACCTTGTTGACCTAGAAGGAAGTTAACCATTTTCAAGTCAACACAAATGGCCCAGTTGTGGTCTTGATACTTAATTTTTTCCATTACTCTAGAAATATTTGTGTACTCTTCTTTCAAAGTCGTCGAATCTGCAATAGGTATAGATCCATTCTTGTTACCGTTATAAAGTAAAACACATTTTAAGCTTCTATTGCGGTTATATACAAAAAGACGCCAATAACTAGGTTGGTATTTTTTTATACCCATGTGTTGCAAAATACCTCTAATATCATTACAAAACACCAACTCCCCTTCTCTTCAAAAAAATACGGTAACAGATTCTTTTTTTTTTCTTTTAAACGAGATGCTAAAATTTCAGAAGCTTCTTTTGATAGGTTCACATCTCGTACTAATTCACTTAGTTCCTTTTGATTAAATCGTTCGAGGTTCTGATTGGCTAAATATGTAGTCTGAATCAGAGTCTTCACTTGATGTATTGTGTTAGGGTTATGTAGTTTTGAATCATTAGAGAATTTAGATGTGCTGGCTTGTACCTCACGTGATTTTAATTGAGGTCGTATAGCTGAAGATAAGTTAGGATATGACCACTTACTTCGATATCCAGGATTAATTCCTTTCATTTTCACAACGCAGAACTAGCAATCGTTGTGATGATTTTGATGTTCTTCCCAAATCATGGGTGTTTCGACGTTATCGCATTCCTATTTCCATTGGACCATTGTCGCAGATACACAATACATTTCTGGCACACAGTATGAGGTACCCATGTCTACGCAGTTTTTACGAAGTCTGATATAGTTTTCGATATTTTTCAAAGATATATTCGCCACAAATATAGCAAAAACAATCAGGGTTAAGCAAACAATATCTACTTGACGAAGCCATATCTAAAACAACAAGAAAATATATCTTAGTACCCGTCGAAACATAAAAATCAAAACAAAATTGGTAAATGCGGGTAGTAGGCTGTAATTCAAAAACAAAAGCTGTTAGAGAAACACTGTTGCCATATTCGTAAAATGCACGCCGAACTGAGCTAGAAACAAAAAAGAATCAGAGGGAAAAAACAAGAAAATAGATTTTTTGTCGGCCTGTGTTATATTCCAAGAGAATTCTTGTTTCTACTGCTTCTATAATGCTTTAAGGACAAGATGTTTTCACTGTTGTTTTTATAAATCCTGCTGGTGCGAATTGTAAAATCAGATATCTGCATTGAAGACAGCACGACAACATACTCACTAGTAAGTCTTCGACAATTTCTTAAAACCTTAATAAATTTGCATTGCGACCGCTTTCGTGTCTGAATATTAATGGAGGCGTTGCGTTGTACGTACACATGCGAGTGCATTTTCGTTACGTACATGACGCACCAGACAATAATAACAACAGAATCACAAACAACAGCATATTTCTGCGTCTGAGTTGCTGCGTACATGCATAACAACATACATGGCAATCGTTTGGTCCGTGGTGTACACGGTATTCAAAATTGCATGTGATGCACTGATTTATAATGGTACTAGTTGGTTCGCTGGTCGTACGGGAACGTATTTCGTTTCGTAGAACAACGGCGCAGTCCATTCATAGCTGGTGACGTAATGATTCATTGAATAACAGCCGGAAGCTAACAGTGAAAGAGTTCTTATACACACCCTGCAGTTAATATTTTAAACGCAGTTTAGAAATATTCATGTGTCTAAAGGATAGATACATAGATAGTTTATTGCCCTAACAGATACGTATATAATCCTTTAACACGGCAAATGAGTGAAAAAAATGCACATATGTAATGAACAACAAATAATAATAAAATAATATAAATTGACTAAAAACTTAAAGCTATACAAGTTGTAGTTAATACGAAACAAAACATAAGTATAGTACTTGCATAAATAACTATACTATTGGATACACGTTTAACTGTTTTACGGTGGTTTGCACCGCTTATAGTTAAGTCTTAGTTAAAATTTAATTATAAGTTAAAAAATAATCCCTTTGTACAGGCTTGGTTAAATATAAATTAAGCCTTAATTATTAGTTAACTTTAATCCCAACTTGAAGTGAAGCTTAAATTTTTGGCACATGCGCACAACTGC
>JARFOC010000501.1:67248-87803 GCA_031763485.1 Osmoderma eremita
CGAACGCACAGCTGTTATTACGCATGCGTCGTTCAGTTGTGGATAGTTTCTGACTGCACAGCGAACAAACCTATTACCTTCTTGCGAGAGTATTGGCGCATGTAATTTCCAGAATTTTTATTTTGTTATCACACGCTATAACACAGATTTCAACGATTTACGACAGTGTCGCTCGTAAAATCATTGCTATGAATTCTGCGCTTTACGCTAGATGTCGCCTCTGAGTTTTCATGATCGCATCTATTGTGAAGTGTATGCATACGGCGTGCTGAAAAAGTTGCAAGCAATTCCCGTCGTACACTGGTCAGGTTTAAGTAGTCCGAAAACTCCGAAACACCTGCGGTGCATAACCAGTTGCGTTGGATCATAAAAGCATTATGTGCGATATTTATATTTTCATTAATGTTTATATACCTATGTATATAATATCATGGTGGTACATTAATTGCACTACAAATTGGTTCTTCGTGTACCACATTCGCCAGGCCCCCTGCGACTATTAATTATTTTCATGAAAAAATGACTTGGTTGTGGCAAATGAAGAAGTCATCGTTGAAACAGAGGTCTATTTTGAGGGCTTCAAGCACGCGTAGTATTCGAAAAGCATCGAAAAATTGAAGAATCCTTGGAAGTGTATCAAGTTAAAAGGAGACTACGTTGCTCATTTTCTTGCCTAGGGCGATTAATTTTCAACGGCCTCTCGTATTCTACAAAAGTTAAAAAATAGACGCACTTAAGCCTTATGAATGGAAACAAGAAATTTCGAAACATGTAAGTATGTAAAAGCTATGTATCGGCACGATAGTAAAACGCTCATCTACGCATGTTTTTCAGCCTTCAGAAGAGACACGAACCGAAGTCGTGCCGGAGTTTCTGGACCCGTTACTTTTATGCACTCCAGTGTTAATTGAATTACTTTTATTTTTCCTGTGTTTGGATGGGAGTTCACAAGTTTTCTAAATTCCTACGACAATTACAGTGTGGCCGGGTGCCGTTGTCGGTGTACTATGTATGTATGTAGATAGTAGTGCTGCTCTTAGCCGGCTGGCTACACTTGGTCGATGCGATGGTGTCGCAATAATACCACACGGCTCTCGAGATTCGACTCTCCTCCGATGGAACGCGGCCCCATAGCGACGTGAGCACGTGGTATGTCAACACGGGAGGAACGTTTGAGAAAGTTCGTAGACTTCGTGCTAAATGGAAGAGTATCGACGGTAGGTATGTAGGTATATTTCCTTTATGCGTGTTGTTACCGTTCCGTTGAGGATTCCAAAAAGAAACAGGATGTTTAAATAACAAAAATGTATACGTGTGTATGTACAATGTTTAATTGTATTGTAATGGGAAGGATCCAGTTTTTAAAAAATAAAATACAGTTCTCAACAATTGCTAAGAATCAAAGCAATATTGTATGTTAAGGCACTTTGGTATTTTTCCATCGGTTGTAACCGACGGCTAAAACCAATGACCGATTTCCCCACACATTTTGTGCCAAAATTAATCAGTTTTGTGCGAGGTGATGGAACGCATTCATTTGTCAGTTGCAGCGGCGTTAGCTGTTAAGTTCAAAAAGAAAAGAAAGTCGCCGAAATGGAGTACGAAATTTAATTGTATTTTACAAATATCTTTCTGTAATTATTTTATGAAACAAGCGTTAGCTTTGTAAAGCACGAATCCTGGACATTCTGAATTCGATACTGAGTCTCGACATCACTGATTGTGAAAATACGAGAGAGTCGAGTTGGTTTTTATATATCGGTAGGTGCTTCGGCCACGGATCACTCTGTATGTTGTCATTTATTTTATGTTTTCTTATTGCTAGTATTAGTTTGTGTTTAAATTGTCGTAAATAGGATGTACCTATTTACGATTTCATTTGAAGTTTAGCCGCAACGATATTCCTCATAGCTACTTAGATAAATTTCGGTTTATTGGGGTGACTCGAATTAGGTAGAACGCAGTATTGGCGGCAATATACTTTAATCCGTTCGTAAGTCCTTGCTCGAATATACCTTCGGTTTAAGGCATAACTACTAGAAAATAGGTGTTTGTATTTAGCACGTAGGCATTGTAAAATTATGTCGCATTCAACCAATAGGAGGTTGCAACCCCTCCCTTCTTGTAATGATCAAAGCTTTCGTCAGACAACGTATACTTTTTAAATAGTTAGTTAAAAACTCAACACAAAGCCAAGTAATTGTAAAGTAGGAACTTGTACGTGTGAATAAACAGTGATACAGTGTTGAATTCAATTCTTTCATTAAAATCATTCTAAGTACCTCATCAGAGAAACAAAAGTTGACCTTTTACTAAACTACGGGCGCCTTATACTCAATCAATATTCAAGCAAACAGTGTACCTATAAAGTGTTGCCCGATTTGCATTAGGAAAACGAAACCTTTCAAACCAGGAAGATTATAACAGTAGGGATATCAAGATTTTAATATTTAGTATGAATTAATTCTTGATATATTTGCTTCTTTGGTATCTAAATCTAAACGTATATCTAACGCACCCTATTAACAATAGGTAAAGTTACTCCATTCGCCCTAATAATTATAACTTTTTGTAATTATATGCAAATATTGAAACTTTCAAACAACATAGCTAGATATTTCGATGAATTAATATCTAACTTAAGTTGTTGGGATAGACCCAATAGAGCATTTAAATCATAATTCATGCCAGCGACTGAAGATTTTTAGTCCTGCGGCTTAAAGGATATTATAACCAGTAACCGGTGAGGTGTAGTTCAACAGACTCCGGCAATTATTTTATTCGCTATAACTACCTTGTGTATTAAGTGGCAAAAACGCACGCCTATGTACCTTTAGCTCGGATACATGAATCTTGTTTGCCACGGTGGTTGCAGTTCTACATGAAACGTGTGTTAGTGTGCTTGTGTTTTTGTACGTCAGGGAGTCTCGCTGACTCCACCTCACTGTTAACGTAAGTTTTTGTGGTTAATAATGTTAATGTTTGTTTTTCCATTTATGATATTTTAGATGGATTTCTGTGGTAGTACTTCAAAAGACACGACAAAGACTATGAAAGTACGCTTCTAAGATGGTATAATGAACTGGACTCTGGTGCGTCGGATGCAGAAGACGGCAGTGATATTGTGAGTGACCACGAAAGCAGTAGCGAGCAGTCTGCGAATGATGACGAACAATTAGTACTCGATGATGATTTAACGCAGCAGTTACTTTCAAGTGCAAGTAGCCACAACGGTTCGACTACCGAAAGAACATACTTTTATAGAAAAAAAATTGGTATAAATGGTCCTCAATGGAACCAACGAGAAATATGCGGACGCCCAGCCATAATATAGTTGTTACGCTACTTGGACTAAAAGACGAAGCTCGAAGTTTAGGACATGAAGCAAATCTTGTTAAAATTTGGAACCTTTTGCTTACTGAAGAAATAATAGCCATTATCGTAACTTGGACGAACAAAAAATTGGAACAAATGCGTCAAAAATACAACGACCCAACGCGAGTGGATTTGAAGAATACCAACAATAATGAAATTCGAGCATTCTTTGGATTACTTGTATACACAGCCATATTTAAATCTAACGATGAAGATATTGACGCACTCTTCGCCACCGATGAAACCGGAAGAGAAATCTTCAGATGTGTCATGAATGGAAAAAGGTTTTCTGTTTTGTTGATGAGCCTTAGATTTGACGACCCCGCGACTAGGCCAGAAAGAGTAAAGGAGGACGCACTAGCACCAATTAACGAAATTTTTGATATTTTTTTGGCAACTACAAAAAATATGTACACCTGATGCCAACATATGCGTAGATGAAATTCTTGTTGGCTTCAGAGGAAAATGTAGATTCCGGATGTATATCCCGAATAAACCTCGAAAATACGGAATCAAAATTATGATTGCTACAGACGCTAGAAACCATTACGTCTATAATGCATATGTTTATACGGGAGAAGACTCGGACGGAATTGGTCTCTCTAATGAAAATAAAAAGCTCAACAAACCCACACAAACTGTCATACGACTAGTAAAGCCACTGTATGGAACAAACAGAAATGTCACAGCCGACAACTGGTTTTTCTCGGTAGAGTTGGTTGAAGAGCTTAAATCAAATGGTTTGACTTATGTCGATACGTTATGGAAGTCAAAACGAGAGATACCACCAGAATTTTTGGCAAATACGAAGAGGAAAGTTAATTGAACTATATATGGTTTTACCAAAATTATTGTTAATCTTCCTGGTTTGAAAGATTTCGTTTTCCTAATACAAACCGGGCAACACTTTATAGGCACACTGTTTGCTTGAATATTGATTGATTATAAGGCGCCCGTAGTTTAGTAAAAGGTCAACTTTTGTTTCTCTGATGAGGTACTTAGAATGATTTTAATAAAAGAATTGAGTTCAACACTATATCACTGTTTATTCACACGTACAAGTTCCTACTTTACAATTACTTGGCTTTGTGTTGAGTTTTTAACTAACTATTTAAAAGTGTACGTTGTCTGACGAAAGCTTTGATCATTGCAAGAAGGGAGGGGTTGCAACCTCCTATTGGTTGAATGTGACATAATTTTACAATGCCTACGTGCTAAATACAAACACCTATTTTCTAATAGTTATGCCTTAAACCGAAGGTATATTCGAGGAAGGACTTACGAACGGATTAAAGTATATTGCCGCCAATACTGCGTTCTACCTAATTCGAGTCACCCCAATAAACCGAAATTTATCTAACTAAGTATGAGGAATATCCTTGCGGCTAAACTTCAAATGAACTCGTAAATAGGTACACCCTATTTACGACAATTTAAACACAAACTAATACTAGCAATAAGAAAACATAAAATAAATTACAATATACAGAGTGATCCGTGGCCGAAACAATTATGACACTCGTTTCCCACGTTCGGGCGAAAAATAAATCTGTCATTTTATCATTTTCGAGCCATCATTGTCCAGCCACTGATCCTGATAGCAATAAGCCAGAAATAATTACATATAATTTATCTAAAGACGACGTGGATGCTTTGGATGAGAAGACTACAATGTACAGTTCATCAAGAAAGACCAGACGCTGGCCAATAACAATTTTTTTTAACTTCTTGACATAAGTACTGTCAATTCATTTGTATTATATAACTGTTATGAAAATAACTCGACTGTGTCTAGATTTATGTCTATGTTTATGAAGCAGCTAGCTAAAGAACTAACTATTCGCTATATGCAAGAAAGATTTGTAAACACAAAAATCAGCAATGACGTTAGAAATTCAATCGGGTGCATTTTTCGAATAGATACCTCAATGCCATATCACCAGGAAGATTAATTGGATGTTTGGAAGTATTGTCATTTGTACCCATCGAAGATCCATAGAAAAACGTTATTTCTATGCACAGGATGCAAAAAACCAATATGTTTATCTTGCAGTCGTAAGCTATGCCTAAAATGCGTTGAACATTACGAGTGAAACTGAATTTTGTTTTTCCATATATGTATTTTTGATGGAATGTCATTTTTTTTTGTTTAACAATGAAATCATTTGTTATTGCGTGTGACTATTTATTTTGTTCCTTCTTAATATACAAAGCCTATATTTTTGGCAAAATAACACTTTTTTAATATTTCAAAATATTGCCGGTCATTACAAAAATTATACAGTTTTTTTACGCTTCTGGGATTTTTCATCAAATTTTGATGTTTCTATTAATATTTACAACTAACTAAACTTAAATAGTTTAAATAGACTTCAGATTATGTCATAATATTGAAACTAAACAGATACTAATTCGTATTCAAAAAAAAAAACATACTCGTGAGTTGAGGGACTCCACCTCACACTCGACGTGACAAAAGTCCCTTCTAACTGGTTACGGGATAAAATTGTACATGTGATTTTATGAATGGTCGACTTGATTAGGAATATTTCGGGTATACAGAGAAAATAGTAACGGGGCCCCAAACTGAGCCTTGTGGCAGACCAGGGCTGACATACATTGATGAAAAGATTTTATTATATAAGGGTAACACTTTGTCAGCGATATTTAAGTAAACCATTAACAAGCCGGATGGAGACATCGAAAAAAAGAACCATAGCTCGTAAAATGCTCATTAAGATTTAATGTTGAACAGTATCAAAAGTCTTGGTTGGAGTAGCCCAATAAGGCAGTTTCACATCAATAGTCATTTCTGAAACCAAATTGTAGTGATCAATCAATTATAATTTTGGACACCTGGAAGAAGTTTATCTTGCAAATAAATTATAATTTTCAATCCCTCCAGAACAGTCTGTAACATACATATACAAAAAAAATATATTTTTTGTCTACTTCTTGGTAGTATCAAGTTTCATCATCGCCGATAGGCGGAGGTCAAAGTCAAAAGCTGCTGCATCTCTCGTGGTGACACTTTATCTACTTTAATCAAATCTTTATCGCTCCGTCCGTCCACTGAAAGTTCATTCATTCCTCGCAGCTTATCTAGGATAAACTATTCCGTTGTATACACGCATGTATCTGTAGCAACTTGTGTAAATACACCACATAATCCCCAAGTATGTGTTGTACATACAACATACCTACAACATTCTTATGTATCAACCACCGGACAGCATGCGCTGAAGTGCTGCACGCCATGAATGGTAGGTAGGTCCCGCATTCGTATTATTATTATGCCACGATTATGAAATATATGTATTATGTATGTACACCAAAAGGTTACTAACATGGAAACGTGTTAAGCTTATAATGTTTTTTTTTTCTGTGTGTGTAATCAGCTCCTTATCACGAAGCATTTCCTGTCGGTCAACTTAGACGACACCGACACAACACCGAGTCGTATGGTAGATAAGCAGTTTAAAAAATTAAGCACTTTTCGAGATATAGCCTACCAAACATATAGTGGCGTTCGGAAAAACTATGAATAAACAGACATAATAACACGGCAGCGTTATAATTACGTGTAAAGAAAATGTGGCAGGCTTGCGGATCAACTGGCTCGGGAGAATTTCCGAGAATCCCAACAGAATTTGCGCTATTTGCTAAGTCTTAAGTCTGATGTATGAACTTCAAATGAAGAATTCAGGTTCGATGCTTCGTATCACAAATAACACAACAAGTTCTTTGCTTAAGAAACATTACTGATATCAATCAATCAAGCTAATAAAAAGCTGTTATTATCGGTCATCACAGTTCTAAATTCCAATTCACTATTTGGGAAATTAATCCAGAGGGTTATCAGGGTATTTAGGTGCAATGGGAGAGTAAGAACAAAGAAAAAAAGGTTGAAGGGTTTCTGGTTTCTCAAGTCAGGCAGCTCCGTCAAAAAATATTCTAAATTTTTAAGAGAAACTTTCAAAAGAAATTACAGTTACGCGCAAAAGTATTCGTCCACTTGCATCTCTCTGATATTCAGGGTTAATAACTTCATAAGCTGTTTAATGCGTGAATTTATTTTATTTGCACAAACCTTTTAACAACGCATAAACAATATTGCACGTGCAAAAAAACCCTTAAAAATGACAAAATTGAAGTAACAATGCAAACATCATAAAATACATCAAATTTCGATTCTCATAAGTATTCGTTCGCGAGACCATAAATAGAATTTTTAAAAAAATTATATATTTCCTATATCTAATATCCTGTAGCATAGCCACGAGCTTTAATGACTGCCTGTAAGCATTTCTGGAAAATCTGGTGTCACCTCCCGCCATTCTTCTATAAAACCTTTCTTTACTTCGCTGTTTTTAATTGGTTTCCTCTGCAGACCACTTCTCTTGATTTCTTCTCCCCAAAGGTGCTCAATTGGGTTTATGTCGGGGCTTCGGGAAGGTGTTTCCAGTACGTGTGGAATACTATGTATGATCCATTCCTTAGCGACACGAGTCGTGAGCTTCGGGTCGTTATCTTCTTGGCAAATGAAATCTCTTTCAATCGCAAGACTTCTGGCACTTGCCTTCAGGTGTTCTCTTAAAATATTCAAATACACCCATCGATCCATTATTCCATCAATTATATGGTAATTGTCCACCCCAGCCGCTGTCATACACCCCCACATCCAAATAGATCCTTCTCCATATTTTACAGTTGGTGTTATCCTTTTTAAATTCTTGGTGCTTTTTCCTCCATACACGGCTCTGTCCGTCTGTGTTAGAGATGCAAAACCTGCACTTATATGACATGATTTCAAAATTTTTGTGGCTTCGAAACATACTGCGAAGATAAGCTGTGAGAAGCATTCTTTACGCGTTGCATACAATTTTCCGTGATTATTAGTGGACTCGCATAAACTTGATTTTTTATACCTCTAACACTGCCACATCCAATGAGTTAGGTGGCCACTACAGTTAGGACGTGCTGGCATTTTCGTTTACACAATATTGATAGTTCTACTGTAATTATTTTTATTTCGTCTCGGCCATGACTAACTTGACACATTTTTCAAAATGTAAGAAAATCCATTTCTTCGACATATGTATGTATCTTGAAAACACTGACATGACGAAATAAAGTGAATCCGGAAACAATTCAAAGTGACAATAACTCGCAAAGAAACTTTATTATGTTTATTATTGATGTACAGTTGCTCACGAAAGTCTATATACAGAAAAAATAATAATCTTTATTTGAACCACCACAATAACAAAAAATAAGAAAAATAAATAAAGATATAAAGGGAGATGGCGCAAATCCCAAGGCGATGTACAGCCTAACCCGTACTGACCGATTGCTGATCTACCACATCACCTTTCAGATAAACAGTATTATAATTGATATACACATAACATAATCACTACTAGCTAGCGCAACAAAAGTTACAAAAGCACCAAAAAAACAATAAGAGTTACAACCAACTACCGCCACTCTGGATCACCTGCAACCGTCTACGTATATTACTCCTAAAACTGTTAATTGACTGCGTCTTAAAGCATTTATCCACAATATTGTATTCTTTAACAACATTATAGGAAAACCCCTTTTCAAAGAATACCGTCTTATGAATCGGTGGAGTAAGGCCTTTAAATCGTGGACATCAGATCGAAAACTAATCTTTGAATACAGGTAAAAGCCACCAAAATAAGCCTAGCCTTTGTAAAATAGGGAAAGTCCCAATATTTATAAAAGTAACATACTGTGCAAAATATTTTTAGTTTAATAATATTCTGCTAACTATACAAATGGAACGAAGAACGATTTGTATAAAACAATTAATAGTTACATTGAGAAATGAAGACAAATCATTAGCATTGTTGATAGACCTCGATCATCTGTGCAAACAGTGTTACGCAATAATAAGAATACATATAGAATAGAAAATAGGTCGGATAGTGATCGTCCAAACTTACTTTCTCCGAGAAAAAAAAGGTATGTTCTAAACAAGATTAAACAAAATCCAAAAAATAGTAAATTAAAAGTGGCGCTAAGTATGAAATTATAGCTGGGAAAAGACTGTGCGTGCTGAATGTATCAGTAAGGTTTTGTGAAAATATGAGTATAATGGGCGCAGCGCTAGATGTAAACGCAAACAGAACCAGAAGATTGGAACTCGCTTGAAAACATGAAAACAAGGATCAAAGTTTCTGGGATAAGGTGTCACTTACAGACGAAACAAAGATTAACTTATTCCAATCAAATGGACGTGTTAAGATTTAGCAGCAACCCAACACTGAATATAAAACCCAAAATGTACAACCTACGGTGAAGCATGGTGGGCAGTCTGTTTTACTTTGGGGTTGTATGTCGCCGGCTGTGGTAGGACATATTGAATTTATTGATGGAATTATGGACAAACATAAATATGTTAATATTTTTTAAGGCAAATTTAATTGAAAGTGGCAGAAAATCAGAGCTTGGCCAGGATTGGATATTCCGGCAGGACGTCTTACCTGGGAAAGGAATGGATATTGTGTATTGTACCAAAACAACTTCATTCTCCTCACCAGTCGCCAGATTTAAACCCTATTGAACGCTTGTGGAAGAATTTAAAACGTTGATTGAGAAAACTGGGTGATAACAGGGCGCGAATCTTTAAAGCGCGCCATAATAGAAATACCCCAGAAAGTCAAACAAAAATGAGTACACTGGATGCCCCGTAGACTGAATGCTGTAATTAGTGCTAAAGGAAATAAATATTAATTTACTATTAATAGCTTTCCAGATAGCCATTCATTTATTCTATGTTGACTTTTGTGAGATTTGTTATTTAAGGATTATTTGTTAATAAAGTGAATAAAATTATCAAAGAATTGAATTTAATAGTTTATTATAACGATCTTGTTATATAAGTTATAAGTATTTTTCTTTCACATTCTATTTTGGCAGCAAATTTAGTCATTATTCTACTGTATGTAGACTTTCGTGAGCAATGTAAATGGTTTCGCAAAAAAACTTAAAAGCAAAGATCCTGAAATATTGGAAGAAAAAAACCTCTGTTTACTGACGAAAGAAAATTTAATGTCTTCGGATAAAAATGTACTCAAGGAATTCTTATGTATGTATGTAGATCTTTCTTCGGAACATATTCATCATAACGGATGTCATATTTATAAACGTTTTTTTTTTTTATTATGTGGGGATGATAGAATTTTTTCAACAGACTCCATCATTCCAGTAATAACATTTCAATGCGCAGTTTGCCCGTCGAATAGATATCCACGCTACCAAGGCGTAGAATACGTCAACGCCGTGACATTTTCCTGTCGCCCAACGCAAATAAATGATTAGTACAGTACAGGAAACGTAAGTACGAACGAAATTTTTATTAAGGCGAACGCTATAAAGACGAAGCAAGGAGTAAATACATGTACACGCACAACATACAGAATGCGTACGTGTGTGTGTACAGTGTACTTATAGATGACGACGAAAGAACCGCGTAAGCGTGCGATAAAACGAGACGGGCAATCGTCGTCGAGTTTCGTTCCGTACGCGAGAATAAGCAAGCAAACCGAGGAGCGAGCAAAGCAGAACTATCGAGAGACCCCAACAGCTGTAGAATATAGGGCCGGGAAGACGAGGGGGCTGACCTCAGACGTCTTGTGCGAAGGAATGTCGGCGCCTGCGGCAGAGACTTGGATTCTTGGCCCCCTTGTCGAGCCCCCGCTAGGCCAGTTCATTCATTCACAACACGAGACCTCCTACTATGATACCTACATCTGAGAAGGCCTTCTCGGTGGCACGCACGACTACACCTAGCGATGAATTCACGAACTAAATTGACCTTCTTTCGGGGTGTAGATCGTAGTCGGTTATATCGGAATCTGTACGCGAAAGAAACAAGTTGATTCGGGAAGTTTACTGCGATATTCGCCAAAAGATGGCGCTATCGGACTAGCCCACAAAGTAACATATTAATGACTCCAACAATGAAAAAATATAATTTAGTACCTAGTAAACGAATAAATTTTTCAAAAAAAAATTACATTACAATTGCATTGCTAATCTGTTTATGAGTGAGATGCAAACCGATATATTGCGATGATAATATATTTGTGGTAGTTGTTACAACAAAGCAGTAGCGGCTCGTGAGTATTTTTAATGGGTGGGCAGCAGCAGGCACAAACACTGAACATTTATTATTTTTAACAAATAAATAAATAAATACATTAAATTTAAATGATGTTTCAAAATGTTCACTTTCTTTAGTTCTGTTTGGGTGGCCAGGCCTACCTTGCCACCTCCGACGAGCCGCGACTGCAACAAAATATACGATAGAAAATTTCCTAATAAAATTGAACTAGCGATTTAATTTGAAGTCGCATCGGAAAAAGAAATTAACAATCGTCTATCTTTGCCCGCGACAAAAAGAAATTTGTAATATTATCCCCCCTTGATAGTATAACAAAGGAATTAGTCATGTCGTAAAAGATGAAAATGTGAAAATTTGTTATAAACCGTCGAACACACTGCTTAGAAAACCCAAACCAGAAATGAAACAAAAGGCTGGAATTTACAAAATTACATGTGGAGATTGTAGAGGGCAACTCCAACTAGGTATAAAGAACATATCGCTCATTACCGATATGGAAGAACAGATACGTATGTCTAGTGTTGCTGAACATATCCAATAAATTGGACATAATATGAATGTAGATAATTTAAAGTTGGTGAAATCAGTTTATTACAGTAACAGCACGTAGTGAAGAAAGGTCTCGAAAATTTGGCGTTTTATGGATGGCTAGAGGTAAAAAGATGAAGGAAGAAAGTAGTGCATGTTTTTAAATATGTATAGTTATATTTGCGTTCATTCGATTATGGGGTTGACGATGGGAATCAACGTATTCCCTAAGCACGTGTCCCGAATAATCAATCTATTGTGTGGGGGAAGTGATCTGATACAGTGTGTTTACTAATAACTACGTGACTGGAGACTTTTACGCAATCTAGTGAACTTCCACAAGTTACCAGTTTGATTTTAACAGCCAATTGCTATCAGATTTTGAAGTTGATGTACGTGTCTGTTGCCAGGCAAATTATTCTTGTTGTATTTTACTTTCTTTTTTGCTAAATGATGGCCCTTTTTAGAGCTCGGTACATCAGACTTGTTTCTGATATCTGATTACTTAATTACGTTTATCGAAAGTGTAGTAAACGAGCAGTACTAGGTTAAATTGATCAAGGGATAGTGTAAGTGAAAGTAAATCAATCAAGGTGAGTTTTGTTTACAAAAAATTTATACACTTTTTGCTATGTTTGTTTATTTCATCTTGAGTAAAATGAGTAAGCAACGTCCACTTTCTGATATAGAACTGTTAGAAATCGTAGAAAGTGAAGAATTTTGAGTAGATGTTGAGGGGTCTGAAAAAAAAACATACCGCTGCCAGAAAGTGATAAGCTGATAAGCTGAACTGTGGCGACGAAAGTGATAAAAATGTAGACGACGAAGAACTATACAGTGACCATTACTCTGACAGTGGGAACCTAACTGTGAGGAAGATTATGAGAGCAATGAAGAATCTGAGAGTGAGGAACACGTCAAAAATAACGATATCTATAACGTCAAATCAAAAACAAAAATGCAAGATGTGCAGTCGGAAAAAATTGGAAAATGAAAATCAACAGCTAAAAGAAGCCGAAACCTCGTCACATCGTAATTTTTGGTATGGCAAAAAAGATAACATGAAGTGAAACTGCTCCAGAAAGAGGTAAAGCGTTGTCAAAAAATTTGATAGAACTTTTAACTGGATTGAAAGGAGCACCTACGAGTAGTCCACCAACGGAACCTCTGGAATGTTGGAGATTACTTTTTGATGATACAATACTTCAAAACATTGCACAATTTACAAATAAACGAATCGATCTCGTTGCTGCTAAATATAGTAAGAGAAGTACAAATGCTCGACGTACATTCTCTGCTACTTTTATTAATAACACCGATAAGATGGGAATTGAAACTTTAATTGATCTCCTGTACCTGCAAGGGGTGTCAAATCTGGGCACGAAGACTTAAGATCGATGTGGGCTACAGATGGTACAGGAAGCGATGTATTTTGTACTACGATGTCTCTTGGTAGATTTTCGTTTATATTATGCTGTCTACGTTTTGATAACGAAAGTACTCGAGCAAAAAGAAGAAAAGTGAACAAACTCACGCCCGTGGACGAAATGTTAGTACCCTTTAGGAGCCGTTGCCAATTTCGAATGTTTATGCCTAATAAACCAGCAAAACACGGCATTAGGATTCAGATCCTTACTGATTGCAAAACTCATTATATGGTGAATGCTGCGGTTTATACTGGCAAGGTCCAAGAAACAGAGAAAAACCCTCGTAGAAATCCGAAAGAGATAAAATTATCCCATCCTACAGAAGTGGTTCTGCGTGTAGTTGAACCAGTAAAAAATACTGCTTGCAACATTACACGCGATAATTGGCATTCATCTTTAGAATTAGTGAGGGAATTAAGAAAACGTAGCTTGCAATATGTTGGAACAGTAAAAAAATAAAAGATTTATTCCCTTACAATTTATGCCGTCCTCTACGAGAGAGGTGCAATCATCTCTATTTGGATTCGCTTCTAATGAGACGATCGTTTCGTGTTCATACCAGTTTGTTTAAGATGTGTTAGAAATATTTGTATTTGAACATTTTTTCTGAGTATGCATAAGTATTTTGTGTATCTTTTTTTATATTTTTCTAAAATATATATTTGAAAGTGCCCAGTATTCGTGTAACAATTTTCATAGTTGTTGTTGTTTGTATCCTAATGCAGAGGCTTAACACTGCGGCCTTGAGACCTATTGTATCACTCTACATTAGGTTTGTGTACGTGTGTATCGTGTGTGTGTGTGAAGTGTATGGCTTGTTACTGCCTCTCCTCGCCGTAGAGGGTAGCAGTGTTGATTTATCCTCAACACTGAAGGGTACCGGGAGGGGTACCGACCACCCTTGCTGCAACCGATCTTTAGAAAAATCGACTGCCGCAACGGAGATTCGAACCCCGACATGCTGTACAGGCGGCTAGCGCTCTTACCACTACGCTATCCCGACAAATTTTCATAGTATTTGAGGGTTAAAAAAATATTGGTAGACATTTTCAACAGAAAATAAAGAATGAATATTAACTATTGAATTTATTGTACATGTCTGTTTCTCATAAATGTTTCTAATCTATTACTTAACGCCTACTATTTTTTTAATAATATTCAACGAATGAATTAATGTATCTATTTCTTGTGAGGCGAGGAGTGATCCAATACAGTGTATTTACTATGGTGTTTCCAGTTCTTGCAATCTTTAGTGATAAAATTTAATGTTTGAGTTTACATTATTAAATTTTATTAGACACGCTACTGTGTACTGCCAACTGTACGATTAAAAAAAGCGTTACGTCACGTACGCCCATTAAAGTACACCGGATATGTCATATAATATATTTTTGATACTTTTTCTAGTAATCTAGTAACTAAAATAAGGTGCTATTGTGAATGTTAAATTGCATAATAGAAAATGTAACTCTGATTGTTTCTTTTTTTCCTAAATTTCTTCACAGACACAAAATACAGACGGAACCACCTACGTTTATGCATTTGCAAATACTTTATTAAGAGAACCTTGACATTTTCAACATACTCATAACCAAGCATTAACCATGCGATCCCAGAGATAAGTTAAACGGTAAGATTTTGTTTTTAATAATGACGAGTATCTGTACATTATTATCAATATACAATATCTACCCCATTATCAAAAATAATATTAGTCTGTTAATTGGTTATTAAACGATAGGATAAGTAGATAAAGTAGCCTTTATATGCCATTATTATTCACAGATTTTAAAATACACTATATTTGCAGGGCCGTATTAAGCCAATTTTTTTATGATTTGTAAGCCTATTAGTTTTAGGATCGGTATTGACAGAAACACAATATTTTAGGGATAGGAAGCCCCAGGAAACTCGGGCCCCTGCACGCTATCCTAGCGACCTCATGCATTGTACAAAACCAGTTTTCTTTATCAAAAATTATTAAACACTTTTATAAAATCACTTTATATACTTGGGGTTTATGAACACTTACACGAGAACTTATTTATTATTTCCTGATACGAGAAACCAGTTGCGAAATTCTCCTAAATATCTTGAGAGTCCTTGAATTTCCAGGAAAATTATTTCAACGACATAATTTTTATTTGTACGCCTGACGTTATATTCTTACGTATTTATATGTCCTTATTACGTCATCACCAAAAAAAAAGAAATATCAGTTTACCTCAGGCAATGTTATATTTTATGCTTTGTTATAATTTTTACTTCAACCTCTGAATTGATTTGGGTTCATTTGTTTCACTTTCGCACAGATAGGCGTTTTTTGTCGTATGTTTTGTGGACCTTGCCCATCAAATAGTACTTTCTACATTTCTAGCTACACCTTTTCAACGGCGAAAAATTTCGCTGCACACTAAACGAATTGGCGTCAGTTATCTACATATAATCTACACACAAATTCGTCCTAAATTCCCACCGTCGATATTATTATTAAAATAAGCGTGTAAATGACAACATATTAGTTATAAAGTATCCTTGAAAAGCAAAAGAAGCAAATACATATGTATTTAAATGGAGTTACCTGGAATTCGCAAAAAAATACCGATATTAAGTAGTTAGACTTCTGGGAACTACTAAGTTATGCATAATTAAAAAGCCTAGTATAAATATGTTGCTAGATTAATTATTTATGGGTTTCAGTGGTAACCAATCAAAACGCGAGTATTTGTAAACAATTTATATAACCATATATTGAGAAATCAACAGAAAAAGTATTTAAAAAACTACATAATTGGGCAAATTATTCATAAACAAACCAGAAGAAGTTTTATATTTCCAGGAATATTTAATTTCTCTATCAAACTGAAAAATTCCTTGAATAATTGCAATTTGTAAAATTGAATTTGAAATTCTTCAATTTTGATGCACAGGTGAGTTCTCACTATTTTTAGATACATCCTACAAACATCTGACGCGTTGAGGTTATAAAGCCATAAACCTCTAACACCTGTGAATCATCCAAGGTCAATAAAAAATTTGTAATTACTAGGAAGAAGAAATATGGCTGTCAGTTTATGAGATCGGTTGTTCACACAAAGCCTTTACTTAATTTATTTACACTTTCAGGTATTATTTTGATATGTGCTTTTCGATGAAAAAAAATTACTTGCCCAGAAATAACTCTTCTAGTTCCCAATGGATTACATTAAATATAATCGAATGTAAAAATAGACTGATGTTTCTAAAAGATACGAATCAAGGATTTTCGATACTTCAGCCTTTATTTGTTAATTCTCAAAGGTCTTACAAACAATACATTCGCGAAAAATAGATAATCTGTAATAACCTAAATATAACGAAATCAGAAAATAAAACAAAAGCCGTATAGTCACTACTTAATGATAAAAGATCGCGATTATCAAAAAAGGAGATATTACCTGATTATTTCACTTCGACAAGTGATACGTGTGAAACATTCAATAGCCACTTTTCTAAAATGGCTTGTAATCTAATCAAGAGTAATAATCTTTCAAGTGACATAGATTTCGATGTATTGGAAAAATGGATTTCGAATTTTCATAAATCCTGTTTCTATCTCCAGACATTGACGCTAATATAGCAACTATAATAAGAAAAATTGAAACGAACAGCTTCTCCCGGTGATGATGGCATTACTACAGCCATTATACAGAGTAATTTCAATTACTTTTATTATCTTATCTTATTAATTTCCCTTTAGAAAAGGGTATCTTCCCAAGTGAATTGAAAGTTATATTGGTAATACCTATTTTTCAGAAAAAGTGTAACAGTAACCAATTGAATAACTATAGGCCTATTAGCTTACTTAATGTTTTTCTCCAAAATGTATGAGTCTGTGGCAAACAAAAAAATTCATTGATTATTTCTTAATTAATAATATTTTTACAAGTCAACATGGCTTTCTACCGAGTAGAAGTACTAACATTGCTCTTAATAACATAGTTAAAGTGGTCTAGTCTTCCCTGGGTGACTCTTATAAATGTATAAATTTATCAATTGACTTACATATCTAAAGCATTTGATTGTATTAACCACTCTATATTACTGCATAAGCTAGACAGATATGGAGTAATAGGACTTGCAAAGAGATGGTCAGAAAGTTATTTATCTGGCCGTCTACAAAGGGTTACTTGTGTCAACACAAAATCAAAGCCGAACGAAGTTGGATATAGGCATACCGCAAGGGTCAGTCTTAGGTCCAACTTTGTTTTTAATACATATTAATGATCTTCCGGAATACTTAAACACGAATAATATCATTCTCTATGCCGATGACATAAACATTCCAGTTACCTCTAATAATATCGCTGATGTATTGCAAAAGATAGAATCCTGCTTCATATCGGTCACTAATTGGACCAAATTAAACAAAATTATTATCAATAATGGTTTCGTTTTCGATTGCAATTTAAACTGGAAACTGGAAGAGTCATTAAACACACTGTTCGGATTACTCCTCCCGCACAAAGTATTGATTAATTCGGAGATTCCCGTTACCAACTCGAATAGTCGGCTATTCGACTTAATACCATAGGTATACCAAGGTTTTTTTTTGCTACTATAATGTACTTAAGTTATTTTACCAAAAAATGGAAACCCCTCAATTAGGCATACCTCGCGGCATTGTCTCGCGTTGTGCGTGAAGTACAGTTGTTTTGGTCATTTCATCTATTTTTGGTCTGGTATTTATTTGTATTTTTATATCTCTATGTTTATAATTTATTACTTGTTAGTCCTGTTTTTGTTTTCACCTTAGTATTGCTTGGTTCTGGAGATAAATAAATTATTTTGTTTAAATATCCGGGAAGTATTATTCCATTCTCGTGTCTTTTTTGCACTTTTCGTTTTTCTCTTGCAATCAAAAAAGAAATATTAGAAGAAATTTTTAACATATTCTCGGCTTGCTTGCCTGCTCGCACTTATATTAGGTTGATTGGCAATTCGGTGTATTTTCCTTTGTTATTTCATTACTACCTGTTCCGCGGTCCTCGTGTTTGTCAGTTAGTTACCGGCTACCGACCCGGCCGTTGCGAAGAGTGTCCCCGTCTATCCCACAGTTTTTTTTCCTTTTTTACCGATACAGCTGCCTCTCAGGATTAATTATGTCTTGCATTAAATGTAATTTACTTATTAATGAGCAATCCGATAAAATTATAAAATGCGATGGCTGTGGCAAGCCGGTTCACATAGCTTGTTCAGATCTCTCAGCTACTGAGCTAAAATGCTTTGACCTGCGATCTAATGCGAAACGCAGGGTTAAATATATATGTGGGGAATGTGAAAAAGCTATTCAGCAGTTACCGAAGCTGTTTACCTTGGTAATGGAGCTGAAGGATGATGTTCGTAAATTGCAACAGCACAATCCTCCATCGTTGACTACTGCTGACTCCCCTAATTCTTCTCCACTTGGTAGAGAGGAAATTATTATTATGAGATGCTCGAGCGAAACAAACGATCTCATAACTTTATTATTTACGGTAGTTCTGAGATGGGCGATAGCACACAGAATCAGTTGGAACGTGATACCGTCACTGTCCACAATATTTTACAAAGAACCGGGTTGGCTGATCAGACTAATGTTAAACTCATTAGATTGGGGAAATTCATTACGGCTACTCAAAATCGTTCCAGGCCCATAAAAATACGATTATCCTCACCTGACGATGTTATTACGGTTTTACGTAAATTTACTAAAATTAAGACCAATTTCTCTGGATTATCTGTTTCTCCTGATCGAACCCCGAAGCAAATAGCTTATAAATTGGTCAAATCTGAATTAAATTCGAGGATTGAATTAGGTGAGCGTAATATAAAAATAAAATATATTAATGGCATTCCGTCTATTGTGGGCTTCACTCAGGAAAACTAAATGTGTCCAGCAGGTTACAGTCCAGTCTTACCATCTACTATCAGAATACCCGTGATCTTAATACCAAACTAAGATCTTTCTTCAGCAACGCATCAGATTATCCATTTGATCTTATCACAATAACTGAAACGTGGTTGACAGATCCAGTCTTTAATGGTGAGTTGCTTCCCGACTACTTTACTGTTGTGCGGAGACATAGAAAATTTGATATTATTAATCGTTCAAAAGGGGGTGGTGTCCTAATGGCGTTTGCTAACACGCATCCCCTTTCTTATAGTGTATTAGCTACTTCTAATATTGATGCTCTTGCGCCACTTGTCGACTTAATTATATGTAAATGCACCATTAATTTTACCTCGTATTTGTTGGCTCTCTGCTATATTCCGCCGGACATACCTATTGATGATCTGGAGTTGTTTTTGAGCGCAACTGAAACTTACTTGGTTGGTGAACAATTTATTTTAGTTGGTGATTTCAATTTACCAAAAGTGTGCTCTGATCATAGTAGTAAAGATTCTAAGTCAATATTATTGCAAAATTTCATGGATTTGACGACCGCTAAGCAGTATAACAGAATCGTGAATGCCAATGGTAGCATTCTGGATTTTATAATTTCCAATATGGAGCATGATTTTTTGATTTCTCACTGCGATAGCCCATTAGTTGTTGAAGACCAGTTTCATTGAATTCACACTTCCTTGTGTTGGTTCTGCTCCACTGCCTCACTTTCCCAGTTCTAATAGATTTCAATATAATTTCCATTCAGCTGACTTGTAGGATTATACAATTCTATCTCTGCTTGTGATTGGTCTTTTCTAACTCATTTTGATGACGCTAACAACGCACTCAGCGAATTTAATCGTGTTTTATATAATCTTGTGACCATATTTGTACCGCTTAAAATTCAAACAAAATCCTGTTACCCTCCTTGGTTTACTGCCATTATTAAGTCTAATTTACGAGATAAAAGATATTTTCATGAGAAATGGATTAGTACTAGGAACCAGAATTACTATGATGAGTTCAAGCGATTGAGGAAATTATGTAGGGCCCAGATTGTCGATAGTTACAATAACTATGTCACCAGAGTCGAATGCAATATTGAGAACTGCCCCTCCATCCTTTGGAAGTTCCTCAATGCTAAGAGACGGACGACAAGAATACC
>JARFOC010000501.1:87903-129053 GCA_031763485.1 Osmoderma eremita
TTCTACACTGTTAACGTTGAAAATATCGGAGTTCTCGATTTTAGGTCGGAAACTTTTATGTGGCCACGAGTGTACAACAGAACCTATGTTTGTAATTATTATTATTATTTAAGATTCATTGCTAAATTGTATTATTAGCATTTTTGGAAACATAGCAATATATATAAACATAGTTGTTGTTGCTGTAAATATAAGACACGTACAATAAATAAATAAAAACATCTACACATCTTCTCACGACCGCAGTGTTTAATATTGAGAAAACTCTAATTATATTTATCAGATATGATCATTTCATTTTAAATTCATTTTCCTCTTCAATTAACCCCAAATTCTGACATTTTCAGTGGCAGTTGTTCGCAAATGTTGCAAATTAACTTTTGAACTAGTCGACATTTTCATCTCATAATCTGCCAATTCGACAATACAGAAAACATCAAGTACACAAGTAACTCCTATAATACTTCATCACAGCCGTCAAGTAATATAAAATTACAAGTTGTATTCCAATTAAACCGACCACAACTAGAAATTCGATTCGAGCCCGGGCAGTAATGAATTAGCATCGTCCTGTGCTGAATCCTCGTCACTCACTTATTCGCTATATACTACGAGAAACGAAAAATAATAGAGACGCTTTATTAATATCAGTGAGATAATTTACGAGACTTGGAGCTCGATACAAAATTAGGTCATCGTAAAAATACGATACAAACTACATAACAAGCAATAAAATTGAATATGGTTGCTATGGTTACAACCAGTGAGCTGCAACATTACCACAACTATTGGAACACGATTGAGAACTTCACTAATAGCTGAGGAAAGTGCAGCTTAGATGACGCCATAAATAACATAGTAAATGCGCAAGCGCAATGGCAGATATTGGGTTACGTAGATACAGCCAAAATCACGAAGGATGAACCCTCGGTTATTATTTATTTGACTTAAAGCAATATAATCTATAAAAAAGTTATTACTATTACTATCTAGCACATCAAAAATAGAACGAGTTATCGATAAGATAAAACATTAGGCTCGATTTGTACGAAAAATATTCTTTGACGCATATCATCTGTCATGGTCTCGACCGCATGTATTTAATTTTTGTTCTTATTTGTAGGTTAAGTTAATGCCAGAGTCACACGTTAGTGTGTTTTCGTATTCATGGACAATGGTGATATTCTAATAATTTCGCATACAAAAATATCTAAATCAGTAAAAGCCAAATAGTTGTTTAACTAGCTGTAATTTTAATTTTAGCTCCAGTTTTTGGCCTGTCTGAGAAAGATCTGAATTTTGCAAAAATCTAGTTTCCGTCGGTTATTGAGTATATATTTTTGAAATATTTCAACGTATAGCAGAAGTACACGTACAAAAACATATTTTCAGATTGAGAACATATATTGTTTTAACCGTATATTCTAAAAAGAAGGTAATACCAACTCTTTGCTGTAAAAGTGTCTACTCGTGTAGAGGATATGCACATACTTAGGCCAAGAAAATTTCTTATATATTAGTAGATAATTATTTTAATCCAAGAGTTGTTTTTGAAAAATATGCATTTCTGATATTAAGTAAATCTTAAAATTGTATTGAATAAATAAAGTTTTGTATTATAGGATATTTTTAGAAATTCAAATCTCGCGGGCATATATCCCGAACGATAACGTGAAGGTAGAAGGCATGGATGTAAAGTGTGCTACGCGAAAAGATATGTGAGTGATGCAGAAGTTATGTTACGTTAATTATGAGAGAGAGTTATGTCAGGTTATGTTACATTTATGTACAAGTTATGTGTTGTATTACTTATGTCCTTATCTAATTAAACGAATAGCTAGAAGTTATTTTATTCAAATTTAGGCGGCCATTCCTACAGTATTGACATATTGTGACAATTCATACGATAGGTTAAGTAAGTACTTACCAATACTCCCTCGAACGTAACAATGCTTGGCCGAGCGTCGAGAGCAGATTCAATAATTTCTCTGAAAAGCTCCATAGAATTTAATACCTAACCTGCTCTTTTACCAAATCTTTGATCTTAAAAATAGTCCACCATCTTCACCTCCAATTATGTGCATTCACACACCAGACAAAACGCTGTTGAAATAGAGATAAGAAAACAAAAGTAAATTCACCAGACCTAGTGACAAAAGGAAATGTCGCTATGTTCTATGTTACACCGTTTATTTATACGAACGTCACCATTTTTGTTTAACAGCTGATTTCTGTGCTTCATTGCATAATACATATACCCTTATTTATGGATGCGTCCAAATTGGAGGTGCTACTTGTATCTCGTTATCTCTGTTATTATTATCACTGGTATTTTTAAACACAATGTAGAAGGTAATCGCGAACGACACCGTGGTGTTTAAGTTATTTACGCTCGAATGGCTCCTCGATTGAGAAAAGCGAAACATACTCTCCGGAATACATATTTACAAGCTATCCAGGCATGAAGGTGTCGCTGATGTGATGTACAGATTTACGTCAAGTGGAAAATGGATCCAAGCAGTGGAAAATGCGATATCTCTGGCATGTTTCCGTTCCCTGGTTTATGACGCTTTCCACTGACTGCATATCCGATACGGCTTTAAGATAAAAACCGCGGAAGTACGTATGTACGAGGGTAGTCTGCGACGACCTCTTCATTCGATGAAAATCTGTCCTCCGGGCGAAACTTTGAGGTTAGGAATCAGAAAAAGTCGCTAGCGTCCAAACCTGGCGAATACGGTGGACAATAGATTATAATAATTATTATAACCTATATGCATGTAATATAAGAGGAGTAACGAAACTTTTACGCCCGATCCGTCCATACTACAGTAACGATTAAACCAGATTAACCACGCTTGTGTAAACAAACGGATCGCCTTAAACCTTTGTAATATCCAGGCACTTATCGTACGATTTTAATATGTAAGAAGCCCGCTCGCTTTAATAAAACTTCCACTAACTACACAACACTGTAGCACCGTGCCACGATAATGTCATTCCATTCCGAATGACTGCTTGCCAGGGAAACTTGGAGGAACGTCCCGCGCATAAATTTAAAATCTACACAAAAAGACGACCATATTCTCCGTGTTATTAACGATAAAATTTTGCCCTGCTATTACGGTTAGTTACTCCGCAAGAAGAAATGAGAGAGAAACACTAACTTTCAAAGAAATTCCTTCTCCTCTAATAGATAGGGATAGCATATAGGTTATGTTTGCATCTTATAGCAACGCTCAGTACCTACAGCCGTAGTATAGCACAGCTCAGAAGCTCGTCTGGTGAAACGAACCTCGGCAGTATAATTAATTCGTCGAATCAAGGAGCTTCCGCTACGTTTCGTGCGCTTATTAAACTCCCTCCTTTAATGTATTGTAGTCCAATATCAGCAAGCCCTACCAAAGTTATTATGTGCAGATGAAATGTGTTATGGATTGTAATGCACGTGCCGGAGGTCATGAAAAACTGGAATTAACGGCGGTCGAGAACGAAAAGGAATTTGAAACGAATGAAATTCAACGTTATACACATCCGCCTCTGTACATTCAAACATACATATGCGTGCATCACTATGAAGGGTTTGCATACGAAACTGTGCTGAAAATGGATTAAAGTAGGCTTTGACATTTCAAAGTTTAACGAAAAATGAAGGGACGTTGGGTTAAATATATCAGTAATATAGTTGCTTTCAGATGTATCGTAGGCGAAATACATATGTAAAGCATTCGGAGATATTAATTGTACAACCTAAAATATAATTTCCACGATAAACTTACTTAAGAATTCAGAATATTCTTCGTTTGGATACACTCGATAAAACGGTTTTTTGTAAGTGAAATCGTGGCGCCATCTGTTAGTGTATTTCGTAAGGTAATGACGAAATCTATAAAACTGAGTAAATTAAATTGACGTTCGCGTGGTAAATTTCTTTGAAATTCTTACCAAAGTATCACATTTAGAAATGTTGGAAGATTTCAACATTAAATATTACGTTTTTGGTAGTAATATTACCAACATAAATTCAAATACTTCTAGTTTATTTTTTCTTAAATCAATGGTTGGTGACTTGGACCTCTCTCGTCCCGAATTTGAAGTGCTGCGTGCTTGTTGCAAAGGTCGCCTATAATTTTGCACACCTGTGGGAAAAACATTGCTCATTTGTGTACTTATCAACGTAAAAGACAGACTTCTTTCAGAATTTCTTCAACATTGAGGTACGGAACAGTACATTTTACCTTTAGAGGCCATTGTACAACTTAGAGGTACACATGGTAGTAAACTTAAGTACATTAAGCTCCTACATTCAGGTAAATCACAAGCAAAGTAGTATTTTACGTGACACACCTATTCAATCGAAAGGCTACACCTGAATTGTTTTCCCTATTCCTCTAGTTCAAAATTATTCCGCCAGGCGGAAACTGTTTCGAATGCGTTTGCGAATAGAATTAAATGTCCAAAAGCTATTTTTGACAGTACTTCAAACTACGACAAATATTGTCCGTTGTAAGGATGCCGAATCGCCCACCAACTTGGCGAAATAAAACATACGTGTAATAGATAACAACGCTACTATATTTTCTCCACAACAATTACATCATACATCGCTCTACGCCATTGCTTACAGAAATGCTATTTTTTGCATTATACCACAGTCTGGCATTATACCATAGACAAGGTAACAGTTAAAATACAAAATCGTTATTTGTCTGCGATTACACTGTTGGAGTTGTCGTACCTATACAATATTCATCCTCGTATATTATTTATTCAGAATAATCAACTTAACAGAAATGAAATATCTGTTCAATCCCAGTAAATCTCTTTTACCGCAGAACCGCGATTGCGTTGGTAACATTGTCGAGCTTTTGTCGTTATATCATTTGAAACTATACATCGATATACAAACATTGAAATCTGAAATAATCTCTGACGCATTTCCGCTTTTGTTATTCAATAACTAAACAACTAAATAATTTGTTTTAAGCTTCATCAGGTTTGAATAGCGCAATGCGATACGTAATTTTTGACAACCAAAATTGGACATGCATAAAATTCCGTTTCAAGTTTTGATCTACGAATTATATTTCTGGGTTTTTTTTACCAAATCCATTCTATTTGAAATATATACTTCTGTTGAAATAAAAAGAGAACGTATTTTATGTCATTTTAAAATCACACGAAAATGTTTGATGTGAAGAGATAGCCTGCGGCCCTAGTAGATATAAAGAACATATCGCTCATAACCGATACGGAAGAACAAATATGTCTAATGTTACTGAATATATCCAACATATCGGACATAATATAAAGGTAGTTTAAAATTGATCACATCAGCAACTTCCACGCTCATACTAGATTCCCACGAATCGATGTACATTAAAAAGAATAGAAACGGGTATTTAATGGATGGCTAAAAGGCAAAAGAGGAATGCAGAAAGTAGCGCATGTGTTTAAAAATAGTTATTCATGCGCCTGACGATGAGAATCGTATTCCCGAAACACGTGTTCGGAGTTAATCAATCTATTATAAGGGAGAAGTGATCCGATATAGTGTGCCTCACAGTCCTTGCAATCTTTCCCACTCTATATTAGAATGTCGCATTTTATTTTCTAGGACGGTAAACGTGGAGGAAGTCCAAGCCTACTGCGACACCCAGAATTCGTGCGTCTTCGTCGAGACATCGGCCAAGAAGAACCTCAAGGTGGACGAGGTCTTCTACCAGTTGTTCCTGGTCGCGAACCTACCCCTGGAGATGGCGCCGAACCACCACAAGAGGGTGCACGCTAGTTTCGGCTCGCCGTGTCCCCTACCGCCACCGCAACCCTCGCACCACGCCAAAAGGTACACACTGAAACGGAGACTGAGCGACGCTTGCGGTGTTGTCACTCCGAACGTCCGAAGGCCTAGCATTAGGACAGATCTAATGATCATGCGCACCAAGACCTGTAGCATGACGGACGGGAACGGACACGCGAATAGGATTGAGAACAGTTGCGCGTTGCAATAGTTTGCCTTGTTACTCTTATATAAATAATATATTTGTTATTGTTATTGGCTGTTTATCGTTGTTATTATTAAAGTTGTTGTTGGTTTTATTATTATTGTTGTTGTCGTTGTGTTTGAATTCAATTGGCCATACAACCATAATTACAATATGATCAATGGAAAACTAAATTTCACGCATGCAACACTGGTTGCATATACAGGCTGTCCCATATAGTGTGCTCACCATTAAGATCTGGTAAACGTACAGATTGTCCTATTTCCAAAATCGCCATGGTGAAAACACTATATGGTACAGCTTGTATATTTTGTTACACATTTTTTTTAATCTTAAGGCGCATTCCGATGAATCGATTTTAATTGTACGATTTTGCTGAAATCCCATTGATGCGCTGTTATAATGAAATATAAGATTAAAATGGTAATCGTTGTTGAATCGCTAATTAACAATCGGTGTCATCACTGTATCGTTATTAACTTTTGTTTGGCAATCGCTGTTCTTTTTTGCAAGTATCTCTTCATGGGTGTTTTCATTTTTATATGTACGAGGGTCACACCAGAAATTTTCACCTGAATAGAAACTAAATTTTCTCTTTTAAATGGTAACAACGTTGCTCGCAAGAATATTTCCTTCTAATTTGGTTTTCAAAATTTTATTGTAATTACTGTGAGAAGAAAATAATGACAGGTCAACTCGTACACCGCAGATTAAGCGTAGCAAAAGTCGACCCCACAACACAAAAATTAAATATAGCTATCGCAATTAGACAACCGACTTTTGACATATCGTCCTTTCATAACATGATTGCTACACATTACAAAGCATATCATATGATTTGACAGATATATAGGATACGTTATGGTTAAAGAATACTACTAAATAGAACGTCAACATGACAAATGTCAAGTAAGTACGTTGACAGCTAACTTTATCTACACAACTGGGAAAACTATAATTGAAGAAATCCTACGCGGACGAAATGTCACTAGATTTGACATTACTATGCATTTGCTAAATGTGAAGTTGTGTTGGTATGCTTTTAACATTATCGCTGTAAAAAATCGGCTGTTTCGTTGCGAGAGCTATATGTGTGACTGCGTAAACTGACCCTTTAAGATGATGAAATAAAAGCCCATGCATTTAGTGATTTATTTTTCTGTGGCGAAAAATTTCAGGTGTAACCCTCATAGCAAGAATCCAAAATGAACGCCACAACTTACATATTACACCAACATATCTACAAATTATAAAACGCAGAATAGAGAAATACTTAATGCTGTGCAAGGATATCACGGCACACTTATCTAAATTTATGTATCAATGTAAACCACTAAATATCTCTACACACAACTGCATCTTGTAATGATAAATTGATAATTTCAATGTTGAATGCGTTTCTCCTTTTTTTTTTAACAACACAAAGAAAGTACTTAGGAGTTTAAAAATTTACAAACTTATCTTAATTGATTGTTGATACAAATGCTTTTCATATTTTATCCGTATAATGCATGAAGATTATGCAACCTAAATGACAGTTGCGTATAGAATTTGCTTAATCAACTGTAAAAAATAAATATGACATATACTTTATTGACCGAACTGATGGAGTACAAAAAGGCGTAATACGAAAACTAAGCTTTCTATTTGGTGGTAAGAACTCTCGAAAAGTCTACGGCAAACGATGTGAATTAAAAAACTATACAAAAACATTCAAACGAATCCGAGGCAAATCGGCTAAAATAAAATCCCTGTTTATTTCAAATTTTTACAGGTCCGTGTCTTTTTTAAACAAGTAAAAAATTGTAACGTCACAGTCCCCTAGCTGAACGCCTTTTTAAAAACGTGCATAAATACAGCGAAATCCGAATTTATCTCAACCTCCAACAACCACCTGCTCTTTATCGTCTTTTATCCAGACAAATCTACGCGTAGCGAATAAATTTAAACTTGGTGGTTCATCTTGAACGTTCCTACACTGGTGGATAGTTGAACTTCATATTTACCTAACAAATAACGTATAGTATAAAGCGATATAAAGATAGGCCAACGCACAATTATGTGAATTATGTGTTCCATCTACTCCAATTATATTGGCGTACGCAGCGACGCTGGGAACGGTGAAAAAGACGATAATTCACTCTGCAGAAATACCCGCGTACAGGTAAAAGCAAATTACAAATTGAAGGATCCGCAAAAAAAATAATGTGAATGTGCTGTAGCGAAATACCTAGTACGTCGAAAATAAATTTGCCTTGGATATAGTGGGCCCTTTTATGAAACTGAATTAACAAAGTTATCTACCTAGTCCGAGAGTACTGTGTAGTTAGTTCGCTTTAATTTAGATTGGTTTAAAACGCTGTACCAAGCGTATTTCTTTTTTTCCTTCCAATGTTGTATATAGAGGAATAAAATAAACTTTCGTGTCGTTAATATCACTGCTTCGTGTATTCTTTTAAGGTCGTAAATTTAACTACATATATTAAATTAATTCAAAATTTGCTATAGCATAACCTTAAAAAATAATAGGTCACTCATATGTAGGTCCGAACAATCAATGAAATAATATTATTCATTAGCCACATTTCTTTACATGAGATTATATATTTTATTAATAACAAATAAACAACTAGCTCAAACACTACAATGAGTTAAGCAATTCTAATGAAATAGTTTATTCTTCACTTTATTGTTCCTACGCCAAGTACAAGTACTACTTTTTAATGATGAGATTTGCATTAAGTTTAAATTTTCCCACATAACCTAAATGAAGCACAAAAATTTTTTTTAATTATAAATTGCATCCTACCTTACTTTCTTTCTTTCCTCCTTTTTGATGTTTCTCTATTTCTACAATCTAAAAGTTAAATATCAAAGCAAAACCTATTTTTATAGATATCGTGTCATGTGTTAAATGTTGTATGTAATATTAACACTATTACTTCTTCTCACTTTTCTAAATGTTAGAATTGTGCTTCTTTATGTATGTACTCCTGTATATTTACATACCTATGTGCATAATTGTGTATTTATCGAATTCATCTTATTGTTTGATGTGATTGCACTCTCAATTCTCGTCTAATACTAATAATATTGTTTTATCTTATTTTTCTAGATGCAGATGGACTAAGCTAAATATATTCAGAACCCCGTAAGTTTATACACAATGTGTTGGAAAAAGTGCAGTTTGCTGACGGCCTAAAAACCGCCTTAATTTGTGTAACGGCAACAGTAAACTTTAAATGTGATATAACGCGAAAAAGCAGAGAAACGAAAATAAATATAAATACATGTACCTAACACTAAGAATAACCGAAATTCCCAAATAGTAGATAACAAACACAGTTTATGCGAATGAATATTGATATAATACATTAGGATTAGATGTAGGTAATAACTAAATAACATTCCTAAAATGAAGGATCTATACATTATGCATTAAATTATGTGTAATGTTGTCTGTGGTATAACCCCACCAAGAACCAATATGAAATCGATTTTATTGGATTTAGGAATTATACCTTTGTTTTAAAATATGTTTATATTATCGAATTTATCCCAGTGTTGAAAACAAACATTGGCCAAGAAAAGAACACCACTAGGATTACGTGTGTCATAATATTTACTTGTTGTAGGTAACTCCTTGATATAAAAATAACTGATATATTTAATCCTTGAAAATTAATGATGACATAAACCTATGTAGATGTGTCAACAAGTTATGCACGATAGTGACAAATGTAATAAAAATTAATCAAAAATTCTTACCGTTTTAAAAGATTAGAAACAACTTTCTGCACTAGCAATGAATCTGAGTGCCACCAATCGGCAGCAGATACTACTGCCCCGCCTTTAATTTAAAATTCTGTCGAATAGATGGCGCCACTTCAATTACAATGCTCTATCTTAGTGTATATTGCAGTATGGCGAATGATGAATGTTGTCGAAGTTGCTCTGGATTCTCTTCAATGCGAATAAATCTTTCGCCTTTTACTAAAGATTTCCGTGGAGAGGATCAACATAAATGAGTCTTTAAATAATTTTTTCTAGTGCCCGGTATTCTTATGCTGGGCCAATATTTCTAATCCAAAAATATTTTTTTTAATTTCATAACACGCCTGTAGGGTAGTGGTAATACTTGGTGTTACGGTTTTTGTCAGTGTTCGCGGAAATTTAATTTGCAGGTTTCCTTACAATAAGGCGCGAACGCATTTGAAAATGGTTTTTAAAATGACCATTTATACGAATTGTCACAATTTTCTTATTTCTCTCCATTATTCCCTTATTTTCAAATATTTTCGTTTAATACAAACGTGTTTCCCAATTATCATTATTCATATTTTCATAAAAATATTTGGATTAAAGTTTGGCATTCAGGTGACTGTTCAAATCTTTCACTTTTTTTTTATAACCGAAAAAAGGTTTTAATAATTCGAATGCATCCAGTAAATGGCGACAAAGCAGATAGCTTCTTTTGCCATAACTGACATTTTATTTCATGTTTTTACATTATAAATTCATTATCGAATAACACTTTGGAGATGATAAATAACGAAACAAAATTTTGCGCCATCTGACAGGTTTGGTGTTCAGTTGTATACATATATATTAAGGTTATTGAAGGAATAACACAAGATTCACATTAATGTTCTTTCTCTAATTTGAGTACAAGGAGATATTCAGCACTTGTACTTATCAATTGCTCATTATAACCAGTCATCGAAAGTACACAATCAATACAATAAAATAACACTTTATTAATAAATGTATGGTCCCGCGGTTTTCGGTTTTAGCATATCCACTGCAATCATCTACTAATAATTTTGGTGGAACAAGCTTTTCATTATTGTTACGTATAACACAGAGCCTAAACGCAGATAGATGGTAGATGGGATTAAGTGGTAGATATTTCTGTTAGCTACCTAAAACCGCGGAGCAATACCACAAAGGTCTTCAAGAAATATTAAATCAAGAGGGAAAAGATTGACTAATATGTTATTATAATACGTAAATTAAGAGTATATTTATTAAAACCAACGTAATAAGTTTACCATTTCCCAACACTACTTATGTACTTCACTTACCTTATTCTACTTTATACCACAAAACCATCATGAGATACTATCAAAAACTATGAATGTAAATATTCTATCTACATGTGTAAGTACTTCTTACAAACATATCTACAAAATCTGTTTACTATTTAAAATACATATTTTTACTACTAAAAATGTAAAAAAAAATCTATAAGAACCCTAATCATTGTAAGTAATCTAGCATTAATACGAATTTAATACAACGATTTATTGATTTCGTATTAATGAACGTGGCTCTAACTATTTAAATCTGTTTTACTTCAAAAGGAAATGCACCTGCATATAATCGATAGTAGTATGTAATGACATTTGTGCTGTGTGTTAATTGGACACCTGATAAAGTGTAAACTAGTACCCCAACAATGTAACGGACAAAGCAATGATGTACAATAAATGTTATAAAAAGCAATGAATTGTGATTTTAAATTCCCTCGAATCAGAATTTCAACGATTGTGCTGCCATCTTCAATAAAAAGGCCTAAAGTTCAAGGGAGAAGTAGAAACAAATTTCTTTGGGTTCTCAGTTACTTAATCTGTAAACTTGATGGCGTTGTCGACTTCTTTTCTCTATAGTTGCAGTCTACAAAATTAATTTCACCGTGTGTGCCTCTCTTTTCTATGATTTGTGATGGCGATTGACAACAACACGGCATTTGTTTGTGTTCATACAACGTTCTCGTTTTAATTTGACTCTTAATTAAGTACCTAAACCGCTTTTTCCAGTTCGTTTTCGCCTCCAGGATAGGGGAAAGTACACGTCGTCCTAGGGAATTGATGAAAAGATGAGGTACTGTCTTATTTTTGTATCTCTAATGATACAATGTTATTACAATTAATGAATACGAAAAATCCATTGTTGTAATTATGCATGATTATCTTAACGCTACTAAAATTTAAGCCTAGCTTTTTTATTTATTATTTCAGTGTATTATTTGCATGTTTTTGTTTTATTGCTTTAGATTTTAATTTAGAAAGTTCCAAGTAGGTATGTGCATTGCAGACTGCCAGGAAATGATTTAATCATAAAGTAAACAACTACGGTTATTGTGTGTGTTAACGTATCACAAATAAATGCCGTGAAATTTTAATAATAACTTCCAAGAGAAAACTTTACGGTCGAGACAGATTTATTCATTTCAACAGTTCTGAAGTGTATTCAATATACTTTATTTATTGAGAACTGCAATTAATCCCTAATCTCTTAATTTCGTTTGATTTGCAATAGATTGCGTTGTTAGTTGTCTTTTCCTTTACAGCGGACCAAGAATGAATATATCCCAAATGAACGGTAACAGTCGTAGAATGACTAACATTAACCGTATGCCTCCACAACAGCAGCAAATCGAAAGACACACGCAACACGAGGAGTTAATCAAATACATTCGCGAGTCGTGGAATAGAGTATCTCAGGAATTAGATAGGAGTAACGGAAACGCTGCTTACTATAATGAACAACAGCCGCATATCCTGAAGAACTTTAAACCGTTCGATTTGCAGGCATACTGGGGAAGACGTGTAGTACAAATGCAATCGCAGAGTCAGCACTCATAGCACAATTGGTTCTCGTTAGTTCCTCGGAAGTCTAATGGTAACAACGGTGTGTGTATAATATACAACTTTCTGCGAGAATAATTCAAATTTCTTTGCCTACCAAATTAATTTCCTTTAAAGATGGATATTTATTTAATTTACTGGTTTGTTGTCCCGTAAACCAGTTTCAATTGCTGTATCAATTTTTTTTCCATATTTCAACGTGTTTCGGACAGTGCATGGCAGTATTTTAAATATATAATAGATTTTTTTAACACACATTCCCGTGATTCGAAGAAATGGTCGTCGTAATAGATTTTTATTTACTCTTTTTATAATTATTGTATTTTATTTATGTACATTTTCTTATTTAGTTAATTATATTGTAACGATTGTATGGAACTTATTTTTATTTTTTATTACTTATTTCATTTTGTATTTGTACAGACTTTTTATTGTATTATTTGTATTTTGTGGTTGTGTTTTATTAATTTTTAACTGTATATGTGAGTTAAATTAATTTTATGAAACTAAAATGTGTTTTATTTATAAAGAAACTGACTTAATGAATATTTGCTTTATTGGGACAATTAAACTTCTTATGGGAGAAATATGCAGGGACATGAACGCATCATAAAGTACTTTGTACGTGTATAAGCAATTAATCCATCCAATACATTTATTTTCGCCCAAGTACGCTCTACAACTTGGTTGAATATTCATTGTGCACTCATTATTTCCGTTATTCATAATTGCAGACAAATTAAATATAATGGAAAATGGGTAATTCTGCATTTTAGGGGTCCCGATCATCTGGAATCATCGGGAGCCCACAACGTTGACCCTTTTATACAGAGGCAAATCAAAAAGTAAACAGATCAAAACATCCCTTGTTTGCGCCATCTATATATTGATGGTGCATACTTGCGTTCCCTCTGGTGGTCTGCGAAGCCAACTAAACAGATTACCGGGCCAAATTTCATATAGTTCAAACATAATGCCAACCAAAATTCTATTCATTCTTCTATACAAGCATTTTTTCGCATAATGTCATTCACAAAATGTGCCAAAAAGTGTATGCATGTTGCCGTGCAGATTTTTAAGCAGCACATGTTCTATTTCCAACTATGATTCTGTTCCGAAAGTGAGCGAACAAGTTGCGCAAAAAGCACGCATTGACGGTTTGGATTAACGCACTCCTGACAGTTATATTTACAATTGGAATTAACTTTTTTGCTTACCAGACAGAATACCATAAACACACTCTTCGAATTACTCCTGCCGCACAAAATTGTTAAATCCACTTATTTTTCAAACACAATAACGCACCACCAGCTTTAACAATAATTTTACTCACGTACTGACTTCTACAATAGCAACTTACAGACAAAAGACTCTAAAGGTAAACAATTCGCTCTAACATCAATCTACTCAACAAAAACATAGCCATTAGGAATATAATTACACTAAATAGTGCAGTCCGGTCTAGATACCTGAAAATGCATCACGTGCGTTAGCAAAATAACAATTAATTCGGGACATGTCAATATTTACGGACGCAATACACAATAATAATGAAAATTACTATAATGATTAAACAATAAGTAAAAACCAAAAGAACTATTAACAACTAAAGAAATTGTAATATAAATTTTAAAGTACCTTTACACTCAGAGCCCTTTATAATAATATTTTAAACGCCTTGTACCTTGCGAACGTATTAATTTTAGATATTAATTTTTACGTAAATGTTGTTGTATTCGGGATAACAGTGGGTTACCAGCCAATAAATGCATGTTAAATTATCATTAAAACTAATATAACATTGAACAAAAAAAAATTTATTCAATACTTTAACAAAATATATAAATGTAATTATATATAATAATGTATCAAATATATTCCGTAAGCAAAATTCAAATTTGCCGCAATTATTTGTAGTAACTTCAACATAAAGATATTAAAATACCTATTAATGGAATACGAAATGGTAATTTCATGCTTTGCTTTAGTATTGAAGTTACTAAAAATATAATAGCGGCAAATTTGAATTTTGGGTAGAGATTAGTTACAATTTTGAAAAGACGACCTTTTCTTTTGTCATTTGGCCCATAACAGCATTTGTAAAGTCTTCACTTTGCAACAGAAACTGATTTAGTAATGCCTGAAAATGTTGTTATTATAATAACATTAATGTTAAGGAATCATTAATTATTTACAATATGATTTAATCCTTCTTGCACCGTGTGATCTCTAGAATAAATCAAGCTCATTTTTGTAGCTTGCACTGCTACTGGACTTTGGGAAGCAATTTGTTGTCCTACTTCCAATGCGTGGGAGATCATACTGAAATTTGCAAGGAAAAAATATCCAAATTATAAGCTTAAACAAGCGCATTCCTACAATCATACGGCATACCGAGAAATAGTGGGAAAAATTAAAAAAAAGTGTTCTTCCATAAACAAAATGTTTTTTTTTAATCTATACCTTTCTTTTTCATCAAAAACTTTTGATACTAGCCCACTATTTATAGCCTCATCTGCTGGTAATTTTCTACCTGTGAAACACAATTCTCGAACTAAACTTTGCGACCCAATGACTTTCGGCAATCTCTGCAAAGTCCCAACATCTGCTGCCATACCTATTACAGTCTAAAAACACAATTGAATTTCCCCAAGCCTCAATTCTATAATTGTTCGCAATACCTCTTTTACTTGAAAATAGGCATCCATAGTGCAATATCTTATGTCCGCAGCTGTAATCATGTCAACTCCAGCACCAATACATGCATTATGTATAGCACTTAATACTGGCTTAACACATTTTTCCAATGAGCTGAGAGCTTCTTGATATAAAAGAATCATTGGATATATAACTTGAGCTTTTCTTGCCACATCATCTTCTTCGGCTAATTTTGGGGCTAAATTCATCATACTATTCAAATCGATACCTAAAAATATCGTATATGGTATAATAATTATGTTTACCAAATATATTCAACCTGCTGTAAATAGTTTCCCAGACCCTGATAAAACAACAACTCTGCATTCCGGCTCTACATTTAACTTCTTGAAACAGTTATTGATATCTGTCCACATCTGTTCACTAATTGCATTTAATTTCTTTGGCCTATTTAGCTCAACATGATATACAAAGGGTTTTGGCACACTCACTTGCAATGTTTCAAAGCTTAGTCCCGATGACATTTTTGCCATCAAATTACCTTAAAAATATAATAACCACATAGAGCTATATTAATTATTGGTTGAAGTACATACCAAATAAATATTTACTTGGAGAGATAGATGGTATAGTTCTGAAACTTGAAGCCAACATAGTATAAGGATAGTATTTAGAAAAATTAAAGAGTTTTAAAAAAGTAACACCAAGTCATGTTCCGACAAATTATGTATATTATAATTATTTACACTGCTTGAACTTGTACAAAAAGTTTTATTTGGAGTTTGAACTTTGTACTCCAAATCCTAATTTTTTTATTTATGGCTCAGTCGTGATACCACTTAAATCACGTTTCTATATAAAGAGTTGCCTAAATCACAGAACTAATTTTGTTTCATTTATAAAATTTATTAAAACATGAACCCACATAGCAATATTCAAATTTGCCGCTATTAGTTTTAGTAACTTCATACGGCACGCAATTACCTACATGTTGAAGTTAATAAATATAATTGCCGCAAATTTGAATTTTTTCAATGTGGGTAGATTATTTTAATTAAAAATCATACATTACAACGTAGTACTCTGGGAGATATGCACCACACAAAACAACACCTTGTTATACGTAGAGTTCTGCACTCATCCAGGTAGTAAGGGTTATTTGTTTTTACTTTTTACTATGGTAATAATTATACCAACTTATACTCATATGAAATAATGATTCTCAATCCCCTAATTTTATCGGTGTGTGCAAATTTTCGCAGTGTTTGTCGAACAATCTATAGAATTATTGCAATTTGCAACGCATCTACAAATAGGTTCGATTGGCCACCGTATTACAGAAATCTGTAAATATTTGTTGATACAATCGCAAAGGGATAATTCTGTATTGGGTATATTTAAAAAAATATTTGTATTAAGTCTAGTCACTTTGGCCAAAGCGTTATGCAGCCAATCGTATGCACAATCGCGGGCAATAATTATTGGGCTAGTTCATGCATTTGGCAGCATAACGCTTTGGCCAAGTCGAACAAACCTAATACAAATATTTCTTACCCAACATAAAATTATGGCTTTGCGATATTCGACAAATATTTACAGATTTCTGTAATGCAATTTAATATAAAAAAAATTGTGTAAACATGCGTTCCGCTCGTTTAATTTGAGGTTAGCATATTCTTCCTCTACTGTCGGCTAGTCTGTGGCATATTCCACGCTCAGTGATTACTGCCACACAAAATAAATGTGTTACAATTATCAGACATCAATATTGTAAGCATCACTTTATCCAAATATAATGAATGAAATTGTATACAATCTAAAAATACAGGGGTAGATATAATTATGTCTTCGAAGGATAAAACAGAAAAAATACTTAAAGTATTGCTAATCGACTACGACAATTGTAAAGACATCGAGGAGAACCAAGAGAATGACCAGCACCTCCCAAAATTACGCATCTGGAAGATGTTGATAACTAGCGACGAGTACTGGAAGAAGTTGATGAGTTTAGAATTCGATGAAAATCGATCAAAAACTTATTTTGAATCGCTGAATAACGAACAGAGACGGCCGTATTTCACATTTGGGGTGGCGTGTTTGGTCAGTTTCGTTCAGATCAACTTCACAGGACCGGATTTTCAAAAATTAACTGAAGATTATCTGAATTCCGAGATATTGAAGGGTATCGACTTTGTGAGATTGTTATCGTTAAATAATGAAGATATAAATATTAACACGAGATTTCCCTGCCTGTTAGCGGCCGCTAAAATCGTATTTCAAAATTGCAAATTGTGTCCGTTACTGAATTTGTGGTGGCAATGGCGATCTTTGATTATACACCAACAAGTTATGGATGAGTTGAGTCCGGCTTTATTATCGATTGCGGATCAATTGCAGAAGGAGATAGTAAGCTTGTCGTTAGATGGTAAGTTGGTTTGCTTAATTTTCTATTAAATTATATTTAATTTTGTATAACAACAGTATGTACTTTGACTAAACTGAAAAACGTATGACGTATTCCTTTAATTTTTTTTATGTGAAAACGACCTTAAACGAAAGGGACTGGAAAGTCACAATTAAATAAAATATAGGTTTTCCCCATTTTATGCTCTTTATTTTCAATATTTTAGAGTCCAATGGTGGTAAATACATGGACAACATTTAGCCGTGTGTTTTTGCAGTCACTATAATTACACATAAATAGATTGTTTTCTTTTACTTACTCAAGTTTTGTTTTTTTAATTTTGTTAGATATTTCCAGTCATTCCAAAGCTAAATTCGAAATCGAACAAGGTCAACTTTACTTGATGTATAGGAATGTAGGAAAAGCAGAGATACATATAGGGATAGCTTGTGATATTTTGGGCTTAAAGTATGAGCTGGTTGGAAAATTGGGCAAACGCACTAAATATCAAGAGGAAGACATAGCACAGCTCGCTTTAGAAATATCCCTCTTGGAACGCGAAGGGGTCGAAAGACCTCCGGTTAATCCCTGTACGATCCCACAAAACGTAGCATTAGAGGATAATGTACGCTTAGAGAAGATCAAATATGCCACGACAGGTGAAGTACAACAATTGCCTAATACCGAACAGAAATTGATTTTGACCATAATACACAAAATGTTAATCTCCAAGCCACAAGACGAATTGTACTACGAGGAGATAAAACCATTTATTGATTTGCTTCTGATGCAGGAGAGTAGGTGGCCAGTAAGGATTGCCACTCTACTTCTAAGGAGTCGCTTGGAAGCGAAACATAATCGAACAATTGAGAGGTCCATGTTACAAGTCGGCGAAATCCTAAACAGTATCAAGAAGGAGGATCCCCATCCGTTGTTGCGGGTTGGTGGAGTTTACGGTTCAAACTTGCAGCCGATTTGGAAGACTGAAGCACAGGAGGCAGACGTCATGTTGAATTTGGGATTGGTAAAGGCCAGTTTGGATATCTATTTTAAGTTGCAATTATGGGAGGAGGTCATAGTATGTTATACGATATTGAACATGAGGAACAAGGCAGCGGAGATCATAAAACAGCAATTGGAAGTCAATCCGAGTGTTAAATTATGGTGTTTACTAGGTAAGTTAAAGAACTTTTTTCCTCTTATGGGTTAGCCGTTCTTCTTAATCCTGTGCAAGATGTAAAGCGGTTTTACTTGAGTTTAACCTATTCTTTTGTTCCTGCATATTTCCCTCCCTACTGCTTTCTGATTTTCATTCGTTTTTTATCTAACCTTCCTTTAATTTATGTTTTTCGATTTTGTTTATAATAATAATATATAATATGATTATACATTCTGAAAAGAATAAAAGTCCATCCAGTTAGGAGTTTAAAGATCCATTTCTCATGGTGGATCAATCCAATATGCCATGAATGTTACTCCGCTATAAACTGTTGTGTGTTTTCGCCTCCTCCACAATCTTCTGCCATGGTTTCCTCTCCATTAGTGTCACCCTCCAGTCAGTAACTTTCATCTTTTCAGATCCCTGATAACCTGGTCTTGCCCTCTTGCTTTGGGCCTCCCTCTTGCCCTTTCTTTCGTTGGGTTCATTTTCGTGTTTGTGCTTATACTCTTATTTAGCATAAATGTTTTGTAACAGTGGTAGGTTCGGTGTCCTGCCTGTATGCTCTGAGTTAATTCCATAGTTCTGTTATTGTTGCCTTTCACGATTATTCCGAGGTATTACCCACGATGCACAACCGATTCTACAGTAAATCAAAAAGTAAACATTAAACATTGTTTGTAACAATAAAACTTTGCAATACAAGTTTTTTTAAGTTGTAGATTAACAAGGAATCGCTACATATTTTATGTGTAGGTAGTTAATCCTTGCAAGTTACGTTCCTGACGGGGTATATGATTACACAAAACTACACTTCAATCAAAAATTAGAAAGCAATCGAATTTTAGGTTAGAAATTTTAGTTATACAAATCAAGTCTAAACACAGGTGCTTTTTTTGTAACTTTATTTGAATCCTAATTATAGATCAAGATCTGAGGATCGTGATTTGAAGTTATCAGCAAAAGAACACAGTTTAAGACTGGCCGCAATACCAGCAATTATCTCTTTTGATGGTATTTTGCTGTCTGGCACACTGTATTTCAGATTTTTTTATTTATTTTGTGATTAAATTTTTATTTTATTTGATCGTTGAAACCAATGATTTGAATCTGCGGTTGTGAATCTGTTTACATTGGTTTTCTCTCTACACATCTCGATTTCTAACCTAGGAGGGCTATTTATGCAAGGTCCGTTAGGTTACCAATTGATACTCAGTTGCGATGGTGACATGGCGTTTGTACCCTGTAGTAATCTATCTTCTCACTACCTCCGACTCAAACCGGCCATTACTTGCCGTAGTTTTTATGAGAGCCTTATTTATCATTATTACTAAAATACAAGATTTGCCGGCTCACAATTTCGGAACTGTGCTGTTTTTCCTTGGTTCTATTTCTTGGTCGGCTCTGTGTGGCATTGATACTGCACAACTTGCTGACAACAAATTCTGCACACGGTAGGTCTCCAAACATCTCCCGGGCGTTCACAAATGTGTCAGTGGTTGCGGCGATTCAATGAGGAAGAAAGGAAATTTTTGGGAAAATTTTAAACCAGGATGAAACGTGGGTTCAATCCGTGAACGCAGAGACAAACAATTGATGCATTAGAACTCGTCCAACAAACCAAAGCAGATCGTTATCATATCTAACTTTTCAAAAGAATTTTCATTTTCCAATTGCTGAAAGTCTTCTTCTTTATATAAAATACAAATAATAGGATACGGTGGCTTAAAATAGTAAAAATAAAAAATACCCTTACCACCTCGATACTCCTGGATACGTATTTCGGCAACTAAGTTGCCATCCTCAGCAGAATCTACGAATCACCTTCGTATTTTTTATTTTTATTCTTCTTTATAGCCAAAAATATCATCTACGTATCTGATCATATCGTATTTGATTTATTAAGTGCGAAATTGGTTTTTGAATTGCAAATAATTGTTTCAGGCGATGCGACAGATGATCCCACCTGTTACGAGAAAGCGTGGGAGATGTCGAAACGCCGCAGTCATCGAGCGCAGCGTCATTGGGGCCAGTTCCTATTCTCCCGGAAGCAGTACCAACAGTGCATCCCCCACTTCGAGAAGAGCGTCAGCATCAATCCGCTACAGAGCGTTGTCTGGTTGCGATTGGGCTACGCCGCTTTGGAGACGGAAAACTGGCAATGCGCAGCCACAGCTTACAGGCGATACACGACCTTGGAACCAGACGGTTTCGAGGCATGGAATAATTTAGCCCAGGCGTACATTAAGCTCGGAAACAAGCGCAGCGCTCACCAAGCCCTCCTGGACGCTCTAAGGTGTAACTTCGATAATTGGAAGGTGTGGGAGAATTTCTTGGTTGTGAGTGCGGATATTTCCCACTTTTCCGACGTCATACGCGCCTATCACCGCCTAGTCGATCTAAAAGAGAAGTATTTAAATACAGACGTCTTGGGTGTGTTAGTTTATGGGGTTTGTAACAACGTTAACGATTCAGAAGGCCGTCCGTCCAACAATCTAATGCAACAAACTCGCGAGTTACTCGGCAGAGTCACGGCAATCTTTCAAGGCGAGGGACTAGTTTGGGAGTTGTACGCTAGCCTAGCTCCGATGCTCCTGTTGAGGGCGCAACGTCTACAGCGGGCGTATCGCGGTTACACACAATTGAACTGGGATAAGAACCCGTGTAGATGCCAACAGGTGCTGTACGTATGCCACAAACTGGCAGAGGTGGCGCTGAACGACCAAGTCGATCCCAAAGATACTTTAGTCAATTCGGTCAGATTGAATCTCAGCTCCGCCATATCCGCTATCAAGAAGCACGATTATAAGGAGACGAAAACGTTGCTGCAGGAAGTGACCGCTCTCCTGGCGAAATTGATCGATAAAGCGAAAGCCGGCTCCGTAGGAAAAATCGAGGCTAAGCCCACTTAGACGTTACATCGAACGCAATATGAAGTAATAAAGGTGTAGAAGAAGCATTGTTTCGATAATTTTCGACGATTAATTTTGATAAGGACGTTACATGTAAAGACGATTAGGATTAAAAGTTTCAATATAAAATGTTAAAGCATAAATTTGTATTTATTTAAACCTAAGCTTCCCACATTTTGTGGTACATAGATGTGTATATGCAAGCTATACGTTCACGTGGGAGTTCCTATCGTTAACTTTCTCCTCTTTTTTATTATCATAGGTGTCATATCTTTTGTTACTTGATCTTTCGATTTTGGTTTATCCCGGAGTCTTCGTCCCACTGGGTTTCATTCTGTCAAAATTCTTATTGAGTCTTCCCCGTCTCTTCTACGTACCGTAAGTAGTGTCCTACCATCGAATCCTTTATGATTTTATACATTTTACTATGATTTCGTAATTCATAGGAGGACTCCATTTATTTTCAGTTTGTTTTTTTGGTCCTATGATGGTCCTGATAACTTTTCTTTCAAATATGTTCGGTTGGTCTTCGTCTTTTTGTGTTAAAATCATGGTGTCATAATTGTATAAATTGTACAAATTTTTAATTTAGTGTTTTTACCTTTTATCTGTGAGTAGTTCCCAGTTAGTGTAAGGCGCTTTGTATCCTAACCGAATACTTTCCTTAGCATATCTTAAATTCAAATATACGCGCGTTTGCGCATGGGCAAACAGTACAAAAAGGGAATTTAAAAAATATACAAACACGCGATTACGGTATGCCATATACGGGCGGGCAAACGGAAATCCATAAATTTTATATGTAAGAGGACTGCCTATATTATATTTTGATTTTATTCATGGTCTGTCTGGATTTCATTCAAGAAGTCTTAGTGATTTTCGTCTTATACGTTTGTCAGGACAAAATTACCTAAATAATTGATGGTTGGCAGTGATTTTCTACATTTGTCTGCGCACTGTCAAATAGCAGAAACTTTTTGTTTGCTCCTCGAATTCGTACTATAGTTCAAAAGAAAGGAGCTATAAATAAGTAGATATATATATTTTGTATACTAAATGTTAAGAAAATGGCTTCTGCTTTAGAACAATTTGTAAATACAGTTAGAAACTTATCGTCGCAAGGTAATGACGTCCGAAAATCGAGCGAAATACGCGGTTTAGAGGTTATATTCTAATGTTCTGTCCACAGGAAATTATCGAGAACTGTGCGATTATTTAAGCAAGTCGAACGAGATCCTATTAAAGAATGCGCCGCACTTAGACAACGTATTAGAGACCTTAGACTTGCAGCAACATTCTCTGGGAGTCCTGTCTGTGTTGTGTGCCAAGTTTAGTCTGCCGAATAGCGGTAATACTACCGATAACAAATTCGTTCAGGCGCAAGATTTCGTAAGTGGTTGTAACGGCGAGCAGATTAGACTAGTACCAGATTTGTGTAAGTTTTCGATCTCTGTGCTAGCGTGCGATTAGTATTACAGTTAATATGAATTTTAGTTTCGGAATTATGTCATTTGTTGACCGCATATTTAATCGAACAGAAACAACCTATGAAAGGGATATTGCTATTGAAAAAAGCAATTTCCAAACTTCAATTGTATGACTCCCAACTAACATCGATTCACGCAGATCTATGCCAACTGTGTCTGTTAGCGAAATGTTTTAAACCAGCATTAGAAGTGTTAAATGTAGATATAACGGGTATATGTCAAGAGGTAGAGGGTATGGGAAATTGTGTTCGATGAGAATAATTTAATGTTACTTTCAGGGCTCCCACAGTCCAAATGGTGCTCAGTTTGACGCTAAATACTACTTACTATATTTCTATTACGGCGGAATGATTTACTTAGCTGTACGCAACCTAGATCGCTCGTTATATTTCCTAGAAGTGGCGATTACGACACCCGCACATGCTGTCTCCCACATTATGTTAGAGGCTTATAAGAAATACATTTTAGTGTCCTTATTATTGCACGGAAAAGTATGTATTTTGTTTCGGTGTTAAAAGTGATTTCATCGTTGCTATTTTCATGTTTTCAGGTGCAGATGATACCTAAGTATACTTCGCAAGTCGTGAATAGATTTATAAAACCTTTATCGCAGCCTTATCATGACTTGGCGAATGCCTTCGCTTCTAATAACTCGACGGAACTTAATGGGGTTTTAAATAAGCATTCGGAGGTATATCATTAAACAAAATCGGGTTTCTTACAATGACGACACGATTCCATATTTCAGGCTTTCAATAGGGATCATAATCTCGGACTAGTTAAACAAGTAACGACTGTGATGTATAAAAAGAATATACAGAGGTTGACTAAAACGTTTTTAACGTTAAGCCTCTCTGATGTGGCGAGTCGAGTTGGTTTACCGGGGCCGGCCGATGCTGAGAGATACATTTTGTACATGGTAATATTCAGTTCAGTACAATATCCCGTTTTATAACATTATTAACATTGCTTAGATCGAAGATGAACAAATCTACGCCACCATCAACCAAAAGGACGGCATGGTGGTCTTTAGAGACGAACCGGAGAAGTTTGCCGGTCCAGATGTGCTTAAGAACCTTGAACAACAGCTAGCCGGGTGCATGGAGCTCGACCGACAGGTCCTGGTCATGGACGAGGAGATCCAGGTGAACCCGCAGTATGTAAAAAAGGCCACCGGCATGCAGGACGAAGAGCAATCGAGCAAGAGCACCTATGCCATGTGAAGTTTCATCTTTGTTTATCCCGTGACCTATAATTAATGATACGAAGACAATTAGCATTCGAAATTTTTTAATACTTTTGTGTATGGAGAAAAGACAACTAGGAAACTAATTATTATAATAATAACGATAATAATAATAATTTAAAGAAGCGAAACACCCAACGTTCACCTCGTTCTTAGAAAGAAGGAAGAGGGCACGCTGCTATTTTCTCGGTAACCGAAACACACATTTATATTGATGATGTCGATGGAGGTAATAACTTTTATTAATTTCTCGTGAGTCCCAGGCTCTCTCCCAACATTTAAAAAAATTATAAATTTCTTGTGTAAAATCCGCTGATATTCTCATAATAACAGTCTGCGAAACAGCTCCTAACCCCAAGTTTTTGTTTCGATTCTGATGGAATTTCGAGGATTTCCAAAGAAGTATATCGAAGTAGTGAAGCAGAAATTAAAAAAAAAAAAATAATGAAACGTTATTTAAAAAAAAAGGAGTGTTGTTAGATGCACGGATATCGTTAAGTGTATATTTTGCCGATATATTATTTATCTGTTTTTGTTTTGCATTTTTCTTTTTTTTTTGTCGATCAAATATGCATTTTTTGAATCTGTAATTTGAATAAAAGTGAATATTTTGACAGATTAATTGTCTTTTATTTTATATCATGAAGAATTTGGAACTTAAGGACATCTTACAAACAAATAAGATCAATGCAAAGAAATGGAAGACATATTTCGAAAACCTGTATAAAGACTATAAGGAAAGCGAACAGCCGCAGATTGAGGAAGATGAAGAACAAGACCCAAATATAGAACTAACACAGAAAACGACGAAGAACATCTTAAAACAACTTAAAAATAGGAAAAGCTCGGGGGCACCTGAAACGTGTAAAGCTATACAGATTCGCGAACAGCAACAAGGTTTCGCTGGAGTTTAATAAACCGACATTCATATGTTTTGTCGACATGACAAAAGCCTTCGATCGAATTCCACTAGCAGACGCCGTATTTATTCTAATAGGCGCCGCGGCGTTTAATCATTTAGGGCATCTATCTTTGCGGCGTTTAAAAGAAGTGCGCCATTTATTAGAGCGCGGCGTTTATTTGGAATCAAACCAAATCCTCATTTTTATTCTTTTTCTATCCATCTCAAAACAATTGTATTGCGACTTAATTTTGATACAAAACGACATCGTTTTAGTATCACTTACAGAATTCAATTTGAATGTGGTTAACGGGGGTTTCCCTACCTACCTGACGCTGATTGTCCGCACTTCGCATAAAGATCCGGCATTATTTTCTTGCGCCCACTTGCGGCGTCTATTAGAATGTGGCGGTTATTGGAATAGCAGCGCCAATTAGAATAAATACGATAATAGAGAGAAAGAGAAATAAATCTAAAACTGATAAAATTAATCTAAGATCTTAACAGCCACTCCAAAACGATGATAAAGCTGGGGAATGAGTTAACTGAGGAAATACAAATATATACCGAAATTAGACAAAATAATCGGAAAACTACCTAAAACAACAGGCTACGAAATGGACAATACTTACTTCAATGCTGTCTGCTATGCAGACAATGCGGCACTAATCGCTAACTACGAAGACAACTTGCAAAGATTACTTAATTCTTTTAATCAATCAGCAAAACAACTAAATATGACTATTAACACTGAAAAAACCAAATGTTTTGTTTATTATTATTATTAAATATTTGGGCGCTGATATAACAAGCTCAGGAAATCTAGATAATGAAATCCGGGAACAAATAATGAAAGCATCCCTAATTTCAGACTGCTTAAGAGACATTGTATGGAGGAACAAATACTTTAAAATGGAAAGCAAAATGAGCAATAAGTCATACGCCACAAAAACAAGACCAGATACCTCCAACACACAACAAATGATGCGATCAGTAAAAATGAAAATAATAAGGAACATAAATGGGAAAACACTGCTCGACAGAATCAAGAGCGAAGACCTACGGAAACAAAGCGGAATGCAGGACGTGGGAAAGTTGATAAAAAAACCAAGAAAACGTTGGAACAAACACGTAAGCAGAATGGGCAATGACATACTGGTGAAAAGTGCCAAAATAAATAACCCCGTTGGGAAAAGAAATCAGAGCAGGCAATCGAAACATTGGAAGGTATGTTGGACATCTACGTCCGAAAAGGCATCGAAAGAAAACAGAGCCTACCTACCAAAAAGGAAAAAGAAGAATTTGTTATATATTTTCTTGTTTACAATTAATAGCTCTTTGGAATTTAACATTTTTATATTTGGAAAAATATAACAAAAATTCCACTACCCGTAACTGTTTGGAAAATATAATTCGATGTATAATATCTTCTAATCTTAAAATTATACATTTTACTTAAGCTAACAAAATATTCCACTAAGATCCCCCAATATCACAGCTATTGGATTTTCTATGTACTCGTTAATGTAATGAACATCTTCCACGTTATTTTTTACGTCTTCAAATTGTCGCAAGTACTCCGGCCAGACGCAATGTTCAAAATACCCAGGACAATCTGGTGGTTCGTATACCCTTTCGAGCCTCCTCCGATAGCATTCCTCCTTGTTCAACGTAACGAAATACTTCAAATTACACAACCTTTGAATAGGTTTATGATAAAATATACAGAAACCCTCCACGATTAAAATATTTACTTTCTCATCTGCCAGGGCTTTAACAATTTCTTCCTGGGAGTGTGATACAGTTGACTTGCCCTTGGAAACCTCGTCGGCTTGATACGTCGAATCGGATATAATCCCTTCGATATCACTGTACATCTTGTCCATGTCTAAGCTTGTCAGAACGTCGAAATTAATGTGGTTTAGCTCCGGAATCCAGATGTGTCTGTCGTCATCTACTGGCAAAAAGTAGTTGTCTTGGCTTACTATACGGACGTTCGGAAAAATAGCGTTTAATTTGTTAGCTATGGTGGTTTTTCCACCGCATGTCGCACCGCTGATACCGATTATAAACCATTTCTCCCTCATGTTAAAATTCTTGTATAACCTCCAAAGACATAAAATATTAACCTTGTAAACTGTCATTAATTACTTCCACAGCGACTGCAGCGCTCATTCATATCATATTCAAGTTGGCACTGCGAGCGTTCGACCAGTAGCGCGTGGTTCGAAGAAGTACAAGGGGTGTAGTAATGTTATACGGACGTTTGCACCGATTGTGGTTATCTTATGATTAAAGTAATAATTTAAATTTCGTTGCGCCAACAATAATAATAATTAAGTGCTCGATTCTTTAATCAGCACCTGTGGTACGAATCAACTCATAATTAAGGTTCGTTGCGAGAGCTATACAAGCGTTTATCTTCTGACGGCTTGATTGTACCCTTATAAATAATTAAATAAATATAATTATTTTTATTCGACATTAACAAGTACAATAAAATACTCAAGAAAAAACACAGCTCTATTTCGGCCCCAGCATATTTTCCGGCCTAACCCATTGATCAAATTGTTCAGCGGTCAAATAGCCCAACTTGATAGCCGTGTCCTTGAGCGTGCCACCCTCTTTATGGGCAGTTTTGGCGATTGTAGCTGATTTGTCGTAGCCGATGTGGGGATTCAAAGCGGTAACCAGCATCAAGCTTTCTTTCATCAGCTTGGTGATTCTCTCTTGATTTGCCGTAATGCCAGAAACACATTTCTTCGTGAATGTTTTGCAGCCGTCGCCTAGGAGTCGCGCGGATTGCAGTGTATTAGCCACCATGACTGGTTTGAAGACGTTCAGTTCGAAGTGGCCGTTGGCACCGCCTATAGAGACCGCAACGGCATTTCCCATGATTTGGGCGGCTATCATCGTGATGGATTCGCATTGAGTTGGGTTGATCTTGCCCGGCATGATGGAACTACCTGGTTCGTTGGCTGGAAGCACTATTTCCCCTGTGAAATCGGAAATATACAACGTACTTTGGAATTTATTTATTTGGCAAAAAATTTTTACCTAATCCGCAACGCGGACCCGAAGCTAACAATCTCAAATCGTTAGCTATCTTCATAACTGAGACGGCGACCACGTTGAGGGCACCGGAAACTTCTACCATGCAATCCCTAGCGGCCAGGGCTTCAAATTTATTGGGAGCAGTCACAAAGGGTAGTCCAGTCAACTCTGCGATTTTAGCGGCTGTTTTTTCGGCGAATCCCTTTCTGGTATTCAATCCAGTGCCCACTGCAGTGCCACCCAGGGCCAGCATGTAGAGTCTGGGTAAAGTATCTTTGACCCTATCGATTCCGAAGGTAATTTGTTGCGCGTAGCCGCTAAATTCTTGACCCAAGCTCAAGGGTACAGCGTCCATCGTGTGTGTTCGGCCGATTTTGATTATGTTCGCGAATTCCTTAGCTTTATTATCGAGAGCGTCCTTCAAGGCTTGCATACCGGGTAAAGTGTAGTCGTTTAACTCCTTGGCCACGGCGACATGCATGGCTGTCGGAAACGTATCGTTGCTACTCTGCCCTTTGTTCACGTGATCGTTCGGATGGACTGGAGTCTTCGAACCAAGTTTACCTGTGAAGAAAATGGTTCGGTTTTTTACACGCTATTAAAATCGAAGTTTCGTAAATGGCTCAAGCAATATTTTCAATGCAGTTTGTCTCATTGAAAACCTTCCATTTGGAAAAGATTTGACTGGATATGGCAATCCAAGCTTTCATATTACTTCAAAGTTATAAGGTACAATAGTAAAAAAATTGCAGCGGCTGCAAACAGTTTCTAGCAGTACCTGAATTAACAATGAAAAGACGATGAAGCACTTGCTTAAAAAATATTTACTTGCCTCCCATCATCTGGATAGCCCTGTTACTGATGACCTCATTGGTATTCATGTTAGTTTGTGTGCCGGATCCGGTTTGCCAGATCACCAGCGGAAAATGTTCGTCATATAATTTCCCGGAAATCACGTCGTCGCAGGCCTTCGCTATCGCATCGGCTATCTTGGCATCCAAACCGTATTCCTTGTTGACCAAAGCGCATGCTTTCTTCAGGATGCCCATCGCCACAACCACCTGTTTCGGCATACGCTCGAACGGAGTGCCGATGGGAAAGTTTATGACAGACCTCATGGTCTGAGCACCGTACAACTTGCTAGCTGGCACTTTTAGTTCGCCCAAAGTATCCTTCTCCACTCTAAAATCTTCCATCAGCGTCTTGGAAGTATACAAGGTTCGAGTGCATCGATTAACGATCGAGGGTTGTAATTTTAGTTTTTGGTAAAGGAATGGCCTCATTCTGGCTTATTTATGATACGTAAAATATAGTAAACTAATATAATGATCAGAAACGTCAATATTTATATAAACTGACAATGTTGTGACAGGCTTTTGCAAAATATAACTCGTTTGTTTTAATGATTATCCTAAATTCTAAGTGTAGTAATTACATTATTACATTAATATTCATAAAACTTTAGGAATTTTGACGGTATTATGTTTAGTAGGATCAACTAACCGACTTATTTGGTATCCATAGATAATTAAAATTTTCAAAAAAGATAATTTACGCATCGCGTACAGAACAAATTACATTACAACAAACTTTTAGGAAATGCCAAAGATAAAATTGTGGTACAATTAAGGTACTCACTTTAGATGGGTTAATGTGTAGTTTTTGCTAAGAACAGAGATCATATAGTAAGGACACATGGGGCAGTTAACGTTATAATAGAACATGTTCTATTTTCAACTATAAATCTGTGCAGAAAGTGAGCGCGCAAGTTGCGCAAAAACACGCATTGGCAGTTTCAATTAACGTGTATTCCTAAAGGTTATATTTACAATTGGAATTTACCTTTTTACTTACCAGACGAAATACAATAAAAACACTGTTCGGATTACTCCTTCCGCACGAAATAATAATTAATTCGAGATACGTCAATCTTTATACTAATAAAAATAACGATAATAATTAAGCAATAAATATACGCACAAATTGAAAACCAAAAGAACTACTAATAACTAACAGAATTATAAATTAAAAAACAGTCAAACATTCCATACAGAGTTCTAGAATTTTACACTCAGAGTCCCCTATTAGATAAGGTGTTACACTCAGAGCCCTCTATCAGTCGAGTAACCCCTGATTCACACCAAAGGCATACTATACTATATACAAAGGTATACTAAACTCAAAGATCAAATGTAATTTTTTATTAATTTACTAAAAGATTACATCATATTGTTCGTTATCCAAATACGATAACCATATAATCTTTTTCAAATTATAAAAAAAAAGAATGTTACTTTTTCATATAATATGTAGGTATTTACTAACAATTTTAATGTATACAAAAAGAAAAAATCGTGGAAGAATCAAAACAATTTTTTACCAAATGTCCGCATTGACACATTTCGTACCAAATGGCCAACGAATTTCACCGATGGTGGAATTATAACAATCTTTTGCCGAATATCTGTACTGACACGGATCCAATAGAATGGCAAACGAATTTAACTAATTCTAGAAAATCTACGTAAATTGCAAACTCAAAAAAATATCTTATAAATGTAAAAATGAAATTTAAAAAAAAAAAATTTTAATAATAATTTTTTGTCTATCTATATTGCGCTGCTCACAATAATCACAATAAGAAATTGTTTTAATTCTCTTCCTCCTAGTCGTTAACAGGTAACATGATATTTTTTTCAAATTTTTTTCTCGCGAAAAAATATATACTTATAATAATATATTATAATAGTGTGACTATATCAAACCACAAATAGCACCTTACTTTTTAATAATATTAAGGTTCTGACTCTCATTCTCTCTATCGTATCTCTCACTATTATCTTTTTTTTTTGTTAATTTGCGTCGGCGCATTCCATACTCGCAGCAGTTTTTGAATTTCGCGCCCATTCTTCCTCCACTTCCATTCTGGCGCGCCGGTAACGTCACCGACTGTTCTATCAAGCGAGAATCGGGCTACCAACACGAGAACTCAATTTTATTCTATACATAAATATTTTTACACAATTCAGTTCATCATCACACGGTTATTAGCGTTTTCTCACTACGTACATTTTAATTTTATTGCAATTATTGGTAATAATGTGTAAGTAATTAATATTATCAATTATGCGTCCGTTCAATGTAAACTACGTTCGTCTTATTACTTCATTTGTGTTTATTCTTTTACGTTCACTATTTTATACAAGTAATCTTTGGTTCCTATGATCTTTCTTAGTTTTGTTTTAGATCTTCGGGCGTGCAGACTATTCGTTCCTCTTTTATTACTTTAAGGAAATATCTTTTGCGCAAGATATAAATAAAAACAAACCCGGTATTAACACGAATTAGACATTATTGGTCTCATCAAATTTGCAATTTGTCCGCTTATTTTGGTTTAATAATAAAAGATGGCAATTATTTCAGGATTGATTGCAACGTTGTGACCACGCGTAATGTTGGTTGCACACCGTTTTGGGTGGTAAAATTGGAAATATCCGTAACTGCCATATCGGCTGCATAGCTATAGCTCTCGCAATTAAAAAACCGACTTTTGACATTTCGTCTTTTCAAGACATGGTTGCCACGCATTACAAAGCGTATCATATGGTTTGACAGATATATGGATAGGTTATGATAAAAAAATATGAACACTGTCAACACTAAATGAAACGTCAAAATGACGTGCGTTGGCAACTTGCCTTATTTATGCAACTGGCAATGCTCTAGTTGAAGAAATTCTACGCGGACATAATGTCACTACATTTGACATTACTGTCTGTGCATTTGCTAAATGAGTTGTGTTGGTATGATTCTAACTTTATCGCTGTCAAATGTCGACTGTTTTGTTGCTAGAGCTGTACACGTCAATTGCAATAAATCTCGAGATGTATATGATACATACTTAATACAAAACAAATATCCTAAATAGATCACATTTATTTGCTTCAAAAAATTACGATAGAAAAAACAACAATATTATTAACTGCAATAATATTACTGAATTACAATTATAATTAATTTAAAAAAACGTTCAATTCTCTCAACAATAATAATTGACTAATGCGTACTTAACTTATAGACTTACTTATTTTATTACATCATAGAGGTTATGTATTCACAATTACATTTTCACTAGATGCACATATTTTCTTGTGTTGTCTTATGCTATACAATCAAGCGTGCAATTTATAACTACCCTTCACTAGATTTAAATGCCCACGGGAAATATTTAATTCACACTTGATTCTGCAGATGAGACAACAGTGATGCATGAGAACTAAGAATAAGCGAAACAGTTTTTTATAATAGCACACCTACTTTTCGTTCCACAGTCAACCATCTTATTATGAAAGTATCAAAAATATCTATTCCACCTCTCTCATTCATTTTCTTTTTACACTAAAGACTCCAACGTCCCTTGTCGCAACGAATAAAAGCAATAAATAACAAAATATCCAAAGAAAAATATAATAAATATAGCACATGCAGTGAGCACAATTTCTTCTTTTTACATCACAAATCTGTTTTATCGCTTTTTTTAAATAAATTTACTATATTGGAACGAGACGGAACAGTAATGTAGATTAAAAAAACTAACGTCATTTAGACAATTGTCAAATCTTTTCTTTTTCAAGTGTTTGCTACTTCCTTTATTGATTAAATACACTCACTTCGCAAGTAATCCAGCTGTCAAAATACCAACGCAATTTTTTTATTTTCAAATAAAAATATCACGTGACGTTATCAATTTTGATTTGGGTTGGTAAAATAAAAATCCCCACGTCAAATATTGACGCTTCGCTTAACACATCTGCCAAATCTCTTATTTGTTGCATATCCTAAAATTATAATTCCAAATATAAAAACGTGGGAGAGATATTGTGCGAATATGAGTTTGGTCGAATTTGGTTTGTTTTGAGCGCCAATGTAAGTTGTTTTAGGGACAATATCCTACGTTGAAACGAAGGAAAAATTTGCGATCATTTATCAGGTAGGGAATTCAACTGAATGTAGTTTTTATAGGTTAAATTTTGCGATGCCTTTTTCGCGCGCAGAAGCAAAATTCATTTTGTCTCTTGATTACTTTTTATTTTGATATTTAAAAACTAAAAATTTAATGGAGTTGGTTACATACGTCAAATGAATTGAAAATTAGATGAATTCCTTAGCCGTGCAAAATATTACAGAATCGTAATGAATAAATGTGTTTGAGAATATGAAGAGAAAAACAGATGCCATTGCTAATGCAGGTTCACCATTTGAACATTTGATTTTGTGATTTGAACACGCGTTTTTATCTTAGTTATTATTTCGTTACATTACCATTTCTACAGGGAAGCATATTTGGTAGCATAAGCACAGTTGAACCAAATTAACGACTAAATATGCACGGCAACGATCCAGCTACAATTTTAACCTTACACGACATGAGGGGCATTCTTCTGAATGATTCGTCGTTAAATGTAAAATCCTAAAATTTACGAAACTCGATATTTCAAAGGGAAAATTTATAATTTCTATACTTACACATTTATTTTTGATTTTAACCTTTATCATTATTGCACTCTTATCTAATATGTATGTACACTAACGTTGATAAGTTTAAGGCCTATAGAAAATACCAAAAGTAAAATAAAGCATATCGTGTTAACATGTATTTCTAAGTTTGCAAAAAATATAAATGCATTATTAGCTCATATAAGGTTTTTTTTTAACTTGAATATCTAAACTTTTAGAAACAGATTTCTCAGGATGCTCTTAAACTTATGGACGGTAGTGTATGCGTTCTATTATCTGCTTTTATTGCGTCAAATAAGGGATGAAAAATAATAATAGAAAAAAGGCACAATGGGTTAAACGCTAACGGCAAATCAAATCAGAAAATAGAGTCAACGACAATTAAAATTAAAAAATACCCAACGACAATTCCCAAAAATCACACCCAAAAATGATGGTCAATTTAGTAATTTTGTATTTTAAACTTGATTTTATTAATAAGCACTTTTCGTTGGTGATAATAATTTTATTGTTGTACTCCGTCAGATTATTTGTCATCTGTTTTCTGTTTCCTTCTAAAAGTAAGAACTACAAATCCAGACAAGTATATAAATACAAGAGGGGTTAAAAACCATTTCTAGTCACGTGATTCTCGAGAGCTAACTCCCCATATCAAACTTTAGCGTTACGATAACAATAACTTAAAGCGCAATTTCTTATTAATTTTTAGTATTTTATTTACTGTCCCTTCGTAATAATAATGTCTAAATACAGGACGTGTGTAGAAGAGATTTGTTTATTAAGGTTATAACGGTGTATAGGTTGGCTATTTTCCTGACTTCTTGGCTTTCCCGACTCAATCGATTCTCAAAAAGTCTCCCTACTTTTCTTTTTGTGATATCTCGATTTTACTATCTTACATACATTTTACAAGTTTACATTACCAATAAAGCGCTGCACTAGATGGCGCTGTCACGAACGAAAACTATTTTAGCAGTGATTCGTTTCTTTGCTGACCTGACTGGATGGCGTAGGTGAATCTTTCGTTCCATATCGGTCGAGTTTGAGTCCTCCGATGCGCGTACACGAGAAAGCGGCTTCTGGTATCTCCTACACCATAAGTAAGTAACGTGTAGAGAGGGCGCCACAGGCTAACCGATTTTTCCGCACCATTACAGTTAAAAATAGTGGTAATAGCAGCAGTTGTTTTGTAATAATAATAGTAATAGTAAGATTGGTTCCTAGGGTGTGTACATTATCCTGATTGGTTATTTACATATTTACACAGATAATAGGGATAGGTGAATGGTGGTAATGGTGGCCTGAAGCTGCCCGCAATCACGACGTTTGGAACTGTGCTAGTCGCCGGGATGCTCCGGACAAGAACGGTTTATCTCGAACCACTGATCTATGCATCTGAAATTTACGAAATGGCATTAAAAAAAAACGAATTCAATCTCTTATCGTCTATAGTAACATAGAAATAACGGGTTTTTATTTAATCTCGTATCTCATGTGACTTATGACGTAGAGAACCACTTAAAAATAATCAATATTTCCGTAAGACAGGGGCGTGCGTAATAGATTTTTCGAAGTACCGATTAGTGATACACTAGAAATGTGCCGTTTGAAAGCAGCACGAATTAACAATCAGGGCTTATAAGAATTAAACGCAAAAAGCGCAAAAATTGAAATAAACTTTGGAAACAAGTAAAAAATACACACAACCTTCAAAGCCCAAATCGCAAAACCCTCAAGCGACGCTACTGTAATAAATTCGTAACTATACTCGACTCTATACCTTATTCACCGAACAGATGGAGTACAAAAAATGCGTAATACGGAAACTAAGCTTTCTATTGGTTAGTAAGAACCCCCGAAAAGTCCATTGCAAACGATGTAAATTAAAAAATCGTATCGCCCTTTAAAATTCAAGAAGCGATTATTCAAATGATGCTATAAACTGTTTAAATAAGGGTGAAAACAGCGTCATAAGTTCTAAGATATAACTTCTGCGTGTTTTCTGCTAAAAATAAATATAACAACAATTGCAGTGCTAAAACAGGACAGAAAGATAATAATAAATTTAATTCATTGATTTAAAACACATCGCTGTATTTGCAATGTTTATATATAATCAAACATAACCACAACATAACTCCTTTATTGCTCTAGTTTTGATCTCGTCTTCTTCCTCTATTTTCCGTGTAAAACCGGCTTTGCACGTACACGATGCATGATCATCACGTGATCACTCCATCTGTTCGGTGAACAAAGTATAGAGCACTATGACCAACTGCTTGTATTGTTGTCTGCCTATGTATCAGGCGTAAGATGGTCATGTGTCGATACAATTTTAAGTGGTTTAGAAAAAAATGCATGGTTCATAGAATTCTTGCAGAAAAATTGAATAAAAATATTTACACTCACCCTTTATGATATATGCACAGGCAGGGTAATCGAGCTATCACATCACCTTGACTTAAATCTTCTAAACAGATTACACACTCGCCTTTGTCGTCGGTCAAGATGTCTTCTATAAATCAAACAAGAAAAAATAATATAGAATCTAATACCTAGTTATTAGTAATAAGCGCGGATGGAGGATGCATAAGCTTCGTTCCAACACGCCGGATAACCGTACATTGTAAAATATGCACGAATGCGTAACAGCACATACGCCTTCTAACACTTGTATGATAGTAGTGCTTCGTACGACTTCGTATAGACAGCACGACGTCGCACTAATAAGAACTATCTTAGCAACATCACCCGCTGCGCCTGGTTATAATCCATAGGATAACGTAAATAGAATGCAATAAATAATAAAAGAATTAAAAAAAATGTAGTAAAGACTACGTATTTAATGAAGATTCGTCTTAGGAACCGTGGCACGTCACGCGCACTTTACAAACTTTAACTAAAAATATATTTAAAAATAAAATAAAAAAGAACTTTTTACAAAACCCTCTATAAGGAATAAAGTAAATTTTTCTTCTTAGCTCTATTTGGCTCAACCCACACTAAGGATAAAACAAATATTGGATATAACCTAGTGTGTGAGGTGAACCACTAGGATTTAATCTAGTGTAAGGTGAACCAATAGTGTTAAGAAAAAAAAAACTTAAGCTTTATAGAAAGGTACGAAAACAATATTTGTTTTGTCCTTAGTGTGGGTTGAACAAATAATGCTAAGAAAAGCACTTGTGTTATCGTTTTTAGTACATGTTTTATAATATTTATAAATATATATTAATTTAAAATATAAATTTATATTTCATTAAATACATACTCAAAAAAAACCCATCATATATCTAATAAAAAAAAGTCCAAATTTTTGTATTTAATTTATGAGAGGGGCAACGAAAAACCACCAAGATGTTTAATTATAATACATATTTACCTATTTCTTTGATCTTCAACATAATTATATATTTATCAAATTCACCACGAGTCCGTCTATTTATTGCTATTTCTATTTCGTTGTCTAGAATTATCTGTGCGTTTTTCTATTTTTTAAGTAAATACCTTTCAAATGGTGCAAAGATAAACCCTTGTCCCTATTAAAATAAAACAAGACGGTGACATCCTGCAAATACTAGTTGCACAAAACAAGCGAAACTTACATCAAAAAGTGGACTATGATAAACAGTTTTACGCTATATCAAGTATCAAACCTAAATGTGTTACCGTTTGCACGTTATCCTACTTGCTTCAATAATTTATACGCCGCGAATTATCGTCTTACTTAAGGAGTCTACTTTTGCATAAGTCTCACTGTATCAATACTGATTTGGAGTATTTACATTTACCGCCAGTGTTTCTTTAACGCGAAGATGATAAAATCGCAGTGAATATTTAAAGACCAACAAGAAGAAAAAATCTTACCGTTGTAAGAAAGTCGTGGTTTTGTTAGGCACATAACCAAATGGCACTCTATGTCGTCCGGGATGACGAACTTGCTGCACACGGGACATTTGATGCCTGTAAATGAAAAATAAAATCGTAACTATCAAAAATGTCGGCACATATGTACATAGAATAAATGTTTTGCACGATACCGTAGTGATTCATTCAACAAAAAAATACCATATGTGATATTTTAACAGCAACACAAGAAAAATTTACATTTCCTATTCTAACCTCATTTTTAACCTGTCAGTTTTAATTGATGTAGTAAATAACAAAACAATATACACATAGTACATATTTGGGATTAACTTAACTTGCCGATTTCCTTCCGATGTATATAAGCTGATAATTTCACACAAATTCATTTTAAAACTTGCGAAAATTCCTTATAAATACTTTCGTGTTTCACTACGACTAACGAACTGTGTTTTTAAATGTAGTTGGTGGTCTTAAAACTTGATATTTCAAAGGTAATCCATCGATTGAAATGATAGGAACGAAATGCACTGTTAACATTTGGAATTTCCATATTGGGGTTATAAAATGTGTGCATTTGTTTTGGGTGGGGAGGAGGAGGAGGTTGATATTGGCAGTAATAAGTGGCAACTATGCTGAATACTAACATTTAAGATACCCCTAATAAAATTTAATGGGACAAGTTTAAATTTTATTTATTTTTATTTGGGATTAAATTTCAATAGCAATGAATTTTCCTCCTTTTAAAGGGGCAATGATACAAATAATATTTATCAATGGCATTTTTCTTCATTATTATTCCGAATTATAATAATATAATCTTCTTTACTTCATAAGGCAGGTATATATATACCCCACCTTATTCTATTTTCAATTTCATTCTGTTAAGTATCATACTGTTTATTTTATATTTCCTTTCGTAGATTGTAAACATTTACTTTTATGATTAAGGGGAAGGTTTGGGGAATTCTGTCTACCATCTTATATTTATTCTGTTTACCACATTAATGTAAATACCATTCTACACAACACGGAAAAAACAATGTGAATTCTTTGTACATAACCCCGTGTGACATTTGGACATAGAAAACTACTTTATCGACCTGTTTGCCTCAAATTTAAATTTTAAGGTTGCTTTCACAGTTATGTGACGGGAATTCAAAAGTGGCATATTTCATTTTACGGTACATTTTGTGGAAACTTGATGTAAATAGAAAATAACAAATAAAATATTCACGAAGACCAGTAATGTAGAGATGGATTTCCAAGGCGACGTACAAAAAGTTAATAACATGAAAATTACAAAAAAAAAAAAATCTTGTCCACCATTTATACGAGTAGCGATTTATGTTAATCAGGCTTTTGATTATAGTCAACGGAGTTATTTTAATCAAAATAAGCGTTAATTAGCGGGAATAAATAAACAAATGTTTGGGTGTCTTATACATTATATTTTTCTATAACCTTAAGAAGCAGTTTAAATGAAATGTATTAATTTTTGGTAAGCACTGCTAGCGGCGCCATCTCATATCTAATATATTCGGCAGGGAGTGTCATTAGTTCATGTAATAAAACCTAAGGGCCGTAAATGTACCCTTAAACTGTATATAATCAGATAATCACATTCAATGCAATTGCTTTTAATATTAATACTGTTTGTACTTTTCTAATATTGTAAAGCATGCACAATTAGGTAATCTTTTCATTTTATTATTATAATTTCATAATTGTATCTTAAAATTTAAATTATTCCTTAGATTACAGACAATGTCATTTATCATTGTTAACTTCCAAATTGTATTGCTTTTTCTTAAATCCCATTTCTATTAAGAGATAATTATCGTCAAGGAATGAACGTTGTTAAGGGATTGTTAATGGTAATTGCATAAGAAATAAATGTTTTCAATAAAGCCCACCAATATAGGGATGATATAAAATATTGCACTATTACTAAAATAAATTAGTTCTTGGAAAATCTTGTAAGTGCAGTAACGTTATTATTAGGTTGTTTGTAATAGAAGTGATAGAATCAAAACGTGGAAAACCAGTCATCCTGTATTCTGGATACAAGTTCAATTTAAAAGCAGAAAACAAAAACTCAACTCTTCGATGGATTTGCAAAAATAGGAACTGTCCAGGAGCGATTGATACTGACGAAGTAAAATCAAAAGTTATACGTGAGAAAAGCCATAACTGTGTTCAAGGTATTGCAAAAAATGAAATCGATAAGTGTTTATATAAAGCCCAAAATAGAACAAGAGAAGAAATGGCATTAGTATCGCAAATATATCCGAAAGATGATGGTTGCTAAGGACAGAGGTTTGGATTTCGTTATAAATATTCCACACTTTACATCAGTGAAACATGATGAGCGACACAAATCGCTAGGCATTAGCTTGCTTCCGAAAAAAACTAGAAGATATAGAGGTCCCCGAGTTTATGAAAGAGTATGTCATAATTGACGATGGTATGGAAGACGGGATTCTTGTATTTGCAATGGACGGAGGTAATTTATTAGCAGGAGGTTCTTGCTTCCGGCTACAGTTATTAAAGGATGTAACTTTCATTTTAATCAAGCCTTTTGGCGTAAAGTACAAGATTTAGCTCTAACAAACTTGTATAAGGAAAACGAGGAAGTAAAAAACTACATAAGAAGGAGGTGTGTTGCATTAGCTCATTTGCCAGAAGATAAAGTTATAGATGATTGGATTTTGTTATAACTATATGTTAGCAATAAGAATTTAAATTACGCGCCAAGACTTTGACGTGATGTTGGCCACCCTGAAGTCTGATATAGTTCATATTTATTGAGGGAGAAATAGAGTTATGTCGTTATCTGCATTATGTTACGTTTATGTGAGTTAAGGAGGTTAATAATGTATTGAACTTGCGTGCCTACGTTTTAATTTATGAAATAAAGCTCCCAACATTTAAGAATACTTTAAATTCATTGTGACCAACTTAAAATTTACTACGGTGTGAATATGAACGTGGCATATTCAAATTTGCTTTCTCCATTTTTTTTTCTTGGGAGTGTATCCTTTATAATGTTTATCAAATATATTCCGTGTTAAATAATGAATAGTATACAATTCAAGGTACAGTGGTGGACGAAAATTAGGTATAACAAAATAAATGATGTAATATTTATATTAAAACTAAAAAAAATTGTGAAATTGCAAAGTCGTTGCTATACAAATATATTATTATAAGTGTGGTATAGCACTAGTGAAACTTGATAGATGGATATATTTGAATTTGCCGCCATCTGAACACACTCGCCCCTAGTA
>JARFOC010000504.1:0-10817 GCA_031763485.1 Osmoderma eremita
TTTGGTGTTTTACATACGTTTTGCTCAGTGTTATAGCAACATATCAGAGTTTGAATAAATTATTAAGGTTATGATAAAAACAAAAAAGGTTCCACAACCGTTCGAATATAAAATACACCAAAATACACTATTCACTCTTGATCCGCACTCCAGAACAAATAAACGAACGCAGCTAATATAACCTACACAGAATATGGATATAACAACTAGAAAAAAATATATAATTGCCTATTTATATTTAAAATATGAAAAAAGATCAAAGGGTCAACATAAGTATTGGGTACGACCAATAAATATAAATAAATGTTACATTTACATGTGTAAATATTAATGGCATTCAATAATAACTTCACTAATGTATATGTATAAGCATACAAATTTTAAAATATACAATACTAATACCTATTCCATTCGCATTGAAGAATATTTAATGAGAATGTATAAGGATATTATATACAACAAACTTTTCGAGTTAGATATCTTTTTGTAACGACGTAACAACCAGAAACAACGCAGCGACGCACAAAAATAAACGCAAGTATGGAAACGGAAGCACGTCGTTTTAAATGCAGTGCTGCATCGACGCACGACCCACGACGCAGGTATGGAAACCCACCCTAAATGTAAAAAGAGGTGTTCCGCAAGGTAGTGTGCTTGGGCCATTACTTTATATTTTATATGTCAACGACTTGTTGTAGTGTAATGCTTTTCTTATTGGGGTTATTCAATTTATCTAAGGTTGGTATATAAATACATGTAAGTGTGTGAGAAGAAAATGGCGTGTAGTAGTAGTTGTTGTATATAGATGGAATAACAGATGTAAAGATGATAGAAGATGGTATATAGTAAAGGGATATTAGTATAACCACGTGTATTTATTTGTTGTATTTATATATTTATTATAGTACCTGTTAAAATAACTCAAGCCCCAATTAACCTTAGATACACTGAAAATGTTCTATTACGCCCAGTAATTCTTCTTCAGTCATTCTTTAAATTCATATGGAGTGCTAGCTTAGGGAGCCTCAACTGACGTATACCGAGTTTTCAAATTGTAGAAGCCGGCTATACGCATAATGGCGAGAGTCAATATGAAAACTAGTTGTAGGAACCTATTTATTCAATTTAACATACACTATCAGGACTATTTATCATCCAACTGCTGCAATATGCGAAAGATAATCTTGACTCTCTGCTAAAATTGGGAAAATATCACGCGGACAATACCAGAAATCCAGAAGTATAGAGATTCTCTTTCATAAGCTAAAGCTCGCGGCAAAAATTCACCATTATCTGGCAATCAAAGCATTCAACAAATTATCAAACGCTTATAAGAAATTACCGCTACAGTTGTTTAATAAAAAGGTTAAGAAGGTACTATTAATCAAATGTTATATTAGTGAATACATGAATGACCCTGAGACTTAGATCTGCTTGTTGTATATGTTTGTTCACGGGTTAATGTGTGTCATAATTTTATTTTGTATATCTATTTTTTTTGTTTATATTTATATATATATATATATATATATATATATATATATATATATATCACTATCATGTGTATTAATACTGTTGACGTATCCAACGCTACAATGTAGACTAAGGGATTACAAATATATTATTATTATTATTATGAGTTATGATTAATTAATGAAAACTAATATCATAATTTTTGGAACGTTAATGGCGTTTGTTGATTCTTTTGGATGTGTTGCGTGACGCTCAACCCTTGAACTTGTATGCTTTTTGAATGTGGGAAATAAAAAACACTTTAAATCCCTCTCGTTTAACTTTCTAACCTTTAATTCTCTACGACTATGTTTGTGCAATTGAATGAAAATGTCCTTATTAATATAGCGCCATCCATACGTCAACCTTACAAGCACATACCAGCACACACATTATGCCGTCGAACAGCATTTGATAGAATTAAAAACTGCACTTTATACCTTGTCAGTATAACGCCTGACTAAAGAATATCGATTTGATCCGGATGTACGAATTACTTTTCGAAAATCCATTTAATAAGCTATACTTTGAAAAACACTAAATAATGATGGTAGTATGAGAAATATTTGAAATTTTAAACGACCCCATTTTGAAATTCTCTAATTTCTTTTGAATGTAACTTCAACATCCCAAGAACTCAATATTGAAAACGTATAACTTAACATTATAAAATTTAGCTAGATGTCTGCTCTTACAGTATTTGATAAGAGTGCACAGGTAATAATCAATTTTACGCCAATAACGTCTGTAAGTTCGTGTGCTACTGTGTTTTTTGTTTAATTTTAAATCAGTTTAGTATGGCTGACGTCTAGATATGTAGTATCAATCGATCGAGTGAAAATGTCGCCAACAAGGCAACCGGGAAACTTGATATCTGTTTAGTAGAATCATGTAGTCTTCTGATCAATTTGTGCCTGTTTGAATCAAACGGAAATTTCTAATAAAATTATAACCTTATGCTATTGATATTTCTGCCTATGTTATAAAATGATGTAAAGGTAAATAACCATTTCAAACAAAAAAAATGTACTCTTTTGTTTCAACAGTTTGGTAGATACTTATCTAGATATCACACAGTATATATGTATCCAGACTTCATATTGGACCACCACCTATGAATATAATTTCATTCGTGTAATTTCAATGTGTTTTATTATTGTGAATGTCCCGAGATACAGTTTTTACATATTAATTGCATGTCTTCCAAGTTCTATAAAATAAGCTAAACAGAAGAGAAGAATGTTCGACACAGGTTATATAGTAAATATGTATCTGCCTGAAGAATGTTTCAAAATAACAGAAATCGGAACGTCATAGTACTTAAGACTGCTGTTTCAACTCTACAACTTCAAACACTAGCCAAGTTCCATCACATGTGATGGTAACATTTCATCTATTTATCTACATACCTAAACATAATATGCATAAATAACGGCATATAATATCTTCACTGGTATACTACTATGATGTAATATACCAGTTTAAGCTGCTTCACCTTGAATTTGAATTAATCTATCGCATAATTTAACGAACAAACTTACATTAAATTTTGATTGCCATTGTTAAAACTACCTAGGCAAAAAGGAAAAATAAAATAAAGGAAAATTTGATGTAGACATTGATTGATATTAACAGAACGCATAAGAAATTGCTAAATACATTAAAAAACCGTTTCTAGGAATGTTTGTAGAGAATTATTAAAACATGACGTTATTATTTAATGTGAGTTAACATTACTTCTAATGTTCATTACTAATTACCACTAGGAAAACTTCAGTGTTTTATTGCAAAATTTGGAGGTTTTGTACCCGTATATAGTAAAATACAACTTCTTTAGTACGTAGCAAGGTGTTCATATCTAACCACATATATTATAAACATAAACATTCACAGCAGGAAATAAACAATTTCTTACGAGTTTCCCAGTTAACTTAAATTTGTCATAGTCCCAAGGATGACTGGAATTATTTCCGGAAAAATATTAATAAAAATATTAATAAGCGATATTATTTTCACAAATATCGGTTTTATGTCGAAAACGATAATGAAACATTAATTGTCATTGATTGTCGGTGTAAATGTATACCTATATATTTATTTAGAAATTATTTATTATTTCGATAACGTTTCCAAGAAATACTGCAATATAGTGTGATTGAAATAACCATAGGCGGACCTTTCAAATAATGTACGAAAAGCATTTTTTGTGAAGATTAAATTTACAGTTCGACATAGTATTCTGTCCTGCGATGTTAATATAACTAACATGTTTAACATTACGATAATGGTGTACGTGGTAGAATACTTGCATTTTGGTTTATCAATATTTACATCCCGGAATCAGGGGATTGAGCAGAAAAAGAAAATGGTGTTGTTCTCATAGCAAGGTACTCTTTCAGTTTGTGCGGATTCATCGAAATCAGGGGGTGCTGGTTACCTTGTGAGGTATCAAGGTCAACTCCGAGTCATATATCACCTTAAAATAAATCTCTTTTACCAAGATAAACCAATTGGGAATCAATGGGAGACTTAGATCCAGTGTAACTAACGTTCAATTTCGTAAGATATCATTAGCATTAGAAAGAAATCTCAGAGAAGAACTTCAAGTGATCGGTATAGGTCGGGACACAGCAAAGAATATTAGTGAGTAAATTTTTGATAAGTAAGGTAAATAGCAAAGGTTCTAGGTTGAGCACTTCAGTAAGCCTGATTTTGCTATAAATTCGTTGGAGTGAAAACCATTGTAAGCAACGTAACACGGACGATGGAGCAATGCCAAAAGAGCTAAGTTTCTATAAATAACAAGGCAGCGCACAGTGGTTCGAATTATAAATCCAGCTGGACAGAATTCATGTCTAAGCAATAAATTATGCAATATGTCAATTTATTGCATATTATATTAGATAAGTAATGTGAAGCTTATATAATAATATACAGGCTGGAACAAAATTATAAAACACAAACGTTGATACGTTCTTTTTGGTGCTCTGTATAAATTTGGAATTTCACTATAAAATATATTTGCAGGAATCAGAGATAGATTGAAGAATACTTTGGGAAAGAAGAATGTCACCACACAGTTCAACACACTAAAAAAAGGAACAACTGCTTCCACCTACCAAGGATGTACAACCGAAGGTGTAAAAGAAAGGCATCCATGAGTGTCATTGTGGAAAAAGCTAGGACATAGAGATGTCGGCGGTAAGCGAATACCTGCATCGAAGAGGGAACCACCGGATAGATATTAGCCAGAGCGACTCACTATCACCCAAGAATTATAGGCGAATCTATAGAAATAATGAGGAATTGCAACAACTTCAATGGATACCAGATCAGCAATGCTTGGAACTTGGCACTACGAAATTACCAGACCGCAAAGCATATACGCTTCAATGCACCAGAACATTCATGGATCAACGTAGCGGAACAGAAATATCCTGTATAATAAGGAACAGGAGACAGCAACATCAGTCTTTAGACAGCTTCTGAAGAAGCTGACAGCATGTTCTTCGAAACTTTCAGTATAAATCTACCACGCGACAATACCCGCAAAACATTTCTACAATGTTCTCAATTGTAGACCAACATCAATTCTCTCAAATTTCGCAATTTTTTTCTTGTGAAAGCAATATACTCGTGCATATTTAACAATACTAAAGCTTTTATTTCACCCTATCAAAATGGTTTTGTTTGTGGTCTATCAACCAACCAACCTCGTCACGCTTGAGCAATTTATTTGTCAAGTGATAGCCATGATCAGGTGGACGTTTACACCGATTTCAGTCACGCATACGATACCATTGAACATGGGGTCTTGATCAAGAAACTCTCAACTTTTGGAATTGGCGCGCGGTTCTTTGAATAACTTAATTCTTACTTGACTCACAGGAGCAGTTACATATTTTACAATGGCTTTAAATCATTGCAGTTTTACCCCTCATCTGGAGTACCTCAGGGCTCAAAGTTGGGAGGTAGAGTATGTATAACGATACTCTACCTTAACGACCTATGCTATCTTTCTTAACATGTTCTATACTTGCGTACGCAGATGGTATGAAAATTTACCCCCGTATTAGAACTTGGACTGATGTTTTCCACGTGCAACAGAATTTAAATAATATTATAGCTGAATGGTGCTTCAAATAGAATTTAAAATTGACTATTAAAATTTTTTGTTACATTTCATACAGACGTAAAATAAACTATAGTTCGTGTTCGTATGTTTGTATAAAGTATACTTTTTAAGTTTTTGATCGATACCACTTGTTTGTTATCTGTCATGTACTTTAGTATGAATCCTTCTTTTGTCGGATACTTGCACATTTTGTTTTTTGTTTAATACCTAGTTTTAAATAATTGAAAATGGCAACGAATAAAACTTTAATGGCCGGTTGTACCAACGAAGTTCACCGCTAGTTCAGCATGATCCTGAGTTCAATGAATAAATTGCGTTGTACCAACTTATTTTAGGGTTAAACCAAACTACGCGTCAAAGTCTCCGTTAACTGAACGCTGGTTTTCGGCCGTTCAAGGCGGGTCCAGCTGTTAGACCTGCGCGCAAGCGGCATGTCTTTGGTCACCGAATTAGGCAGCCATAGGTAATCATGGGTCTCACCACTGCAGTATGCAACCAGTGCGTCATGCGTGGTTTAAGTCCTTATGATTTCCCTCTGGTTCTGCGACTCCTCGTGAGAGCCATTTTACATTTGTTTGTCATTCTATCCAAATGCGTATTCCAGGTGAGTTTGAAATCTAGGGTTATACATAGGTATTTAGTTTCCTGCTTCATCTGCATTATTTCGTTATAGAGCATAAATGGTTTTAGGTCACTTAGGTTTCTCTTCTTTGTGAAGGGGATTATTGCCACATTAGTAGGATTTACGCTGAGGTTTTCCTTTGTGCACCACTCTTCCACTGATTCGAGAGCCCTTTGCATAAGTTCTGATATTGTTCTGGCGTTCTTCTCCGGTGTGAGTATTACCACATTGCCTGCATACCCTTGTGTGCAAAATCCTGCATTTTTTAGTGAAACTAGCAGCTCGTCGAGTACCATGTTCCATAGCACGGGGTACAGGACCCTTCTTTGCCGACAGTCCCTGTCCACCGGTACATGCATCGTCCTACCTGATGAATGTCGTATCTCGTATACTCTTATCGTGTAATCCTCTATCTTTACCCACATATGAAGCAGCATCACTTAGAAGACAAAAACTTGGGCCGATTGTTTTAGTCACAATTCACTTATCCTTTCAGATGTTCTACTAGTAATTGAATATGGCGTTAGAGAAATTTGGAAATAAAATGCCTACATTTGCCTAAAGTACCAGCCTAAAATATGGGTTGTTTCATAGCCTGAAACCCAAAAAAAAAATGGAAATACATCTTCGGCAAAGCGATGCATTACTTTAGTGCAACAACGAGATAAATGTTAATTCCTGGACAATATTTTTATTAGTGAATTTTCTTAGAAATGTGGGTATATACACATTGATATTGCAAAATGTTCATAATATTAGCCGACAGCGATAACATTGTGTATTATGTCTATAATGTGTAAAATTCCAAAGTAAATATAGACAGATAGATAAAGTGATCATAACGTCATACGATGATAACTACAAAATATACGTTCAAAGATATAAAGGATAGTAAAAGCTATATGTTTTTCACTGTAAATAATAAACCTCATTTGAGGGAAATGTGGTAGTCATCCAGAATATTGAAGGTGAGTTGGCAAATCGTGAATATATAATACGCACACCTAACATTTGTTAATAATTTTAGACAAATCACTAGAAATGATTCCAACTACACAGGTAATAAAAACAATGCTCAATGAAAATTTTTCTGATACAGAAATTGACACAGAAACATGTAAAAACAATGAAAAAAAATTTTTTCAAATTTGTTGCTTGCCATTGTCAAATATATAAGTTAAATATTAGAGACTACTACTATCCAGCAAAACGTTCAGAAATAACGCTTCCTGAGCAATATATTTGCGAGAACAACTTTTACTCTACTTTGGTACAGGTGTACTATTACCAACGAATTCTGAACGCACTCCTGGTTGAACCAATTACATTTTTTCTGAGCACAGGCAAAACCTCCAAACTCTTGTTTGGAGAAAATTGAATATCGTCCAACAGCATAATTCAAGGTGCAAATATTTCTTTTCGATTCGTTTGTAAAAAAAAGAAAAAAGGTAGATACTATAACCTATAACAGCAATCACATATGACTAGAGATGAGTAGTTCACCAACGACCTAGTTCAAAGACATGTATCTTTGCTGAGACTCGAATGAACTATATCTGTAAAATTATCTTTAGTAGTTCGCAGTTCAGACTTCATTTATTACCATTAATACACCGCATATTTAAATGATGTTATAATAAATATATCGTATTACATACCAAGAACTTATACCTGTGCCCCCATATTATGGATTGAAAGGTACTGAATCAGGAATGTATGAAATAAAAAATAATACACGATAACTTTCATAAACCATATATTTAATTTACTCTTATAAAAATATTGATTTTATAATTTTACAGAAAAATACCAAATAAATAAAAGTAACACCATATAATAAATAATAGACAATTCAAAAAATATAGATCAGTTGACCCTGTACACAGTGTGGAATTTTAGAAAAGCCGGACAAAAATACAAATTTGCAATATATAAATAGAGTAATTTGCTTAATGGGGATTAAAAGAGCACATACTAATTACTACTAATCCGCAATAATTACACGAAAGTAGAAGTTCATTTTGATTCATTGGTGAAAAGTTCATTGGAGAAGTGAAGTTTTGTTTAGCGTTTTCAAAGTGTATGAAAAGTGTACGTTTACGAGTTTTTTCTACAAATCGTGTACAGGTATGTATGTCATAATTATAGAATTAAAAGTCAAATATATATAATCAATATTACTAATATGTTAAACGGTCTGTATATTGGCTTTCTTTTTCTTTTCACTGAAGTTTGCGTCGACCTACAAATAAAGTCCCGCATTATCCCGAGTTATTCTTTTTTTGTAAATGGTAGCCAATAATCTATAGTTTCTGCCTACCAAAAAAGTTTTGCTTATCTTTGCTCATTGCAGAGAAAATTAAAATTAAATTTTCTACTGTTAAATTCTAAATTGTTAAAATAAACCTATTATTTACAGAAATATGGCAAAATTTATGTCAGTGGGAAGAATTTTTGAAATTCTTTATGACAATAAAGGGGAAGGTCGAAAAGTGCAAATCGATCACTTAATTCAGGAATTGGTGAATATGTTTGAAGTAAGTTTTGAAGAAAGTTATGAAACAACTTTTTTGAAAAATTTGAAAAATGTGCGCGAGCTAAGGAACGCTTTTTGAAAGAAAATGCCTTGTGGTTACAGTCAGAAGTGGAACTATTACCATCGCGAGATCCAGTAGCCCTCAACATCCAGAGGAAAGCATGGCTATCCTCAAAACCAGAACCCGCTACCTTATACAGAAGATGAAGCACTTTCTTTATTAAGTGATGGAAAGTTAACTGCGGAGTAATATCGTATGTTAAGATTACATGCTAAGGAAAGACATGCGGATATATATCCATCTTACGATAAAGTTCTGGAGGCAAAAAGAAGGTGTTACCCTCATAACATAGGTGTGAGTGACATTATGACGAAAGTAGAACTTCAGAGTTTGGTTCACCACACTGTAGAGCGCCTTCTTCAAACAAGAGTGTGCGATGAAATTATATTTGAGCTAAACACGGAACAGCTATCAGATATCGTTATTGTGTTTAAGTGGGGTTGTGATGGTAGTAGCGGACATTCCAGATACAAACAAAAATTTGACTCTGGGGATGGATACTCGGACGATAGCATTTTTGTTACTTCCCTTGTCCCAGTTCAAATGTATTGTGCGGTAGGAGAGAAAAAGGCAATCTGGCAAAATGAGCGACCCTCATCAACAAGATACTGCCGGCCGATAAGATTTCGATTTTGAAAGGAGTCAACCTTAATCATTCAAGAAGGGAGGCAATATATTGAAAACAAAATTTCATTGTTACAACCAACCCAATACATTTCTCAAGAAAAAGAACTTGTTATTAAACATAAATTTCTAATGACTATAATATATGCTAAAGTAGCTAGTGCTGTAACAAGCACATTTTCTCAGACATGCTACTTTTGTGGTGCTAAACCGGCTCAAATGAATAACATTGACGAAGTACTAAATTTGAAAGTGAACAAGGAATTTCTACAGTACGACATATCAGTACTTCATGCCTGGGTACGAATATTTGAGTGTCTTCTGCACATATCTTATCGTTTGATAGAAAGAAAGTAGCAAGTCAAGAAAGAGGACAAGGAAATAGTTGATACAAGAAAAAGAATAATACAACAAGACTTTAAAAAACGTTAGGGCTTAATTGTTGATGCACCGAAATAAGGAGGTGGAACCAGCAATGATGGTAATACGGCACGAAATTTTTGTAAGAATCTCAGTATTTCTGGCGAAATTACGGGAATTTCAGAAGAAATTATACGCAAATTTGCGATCATTCTGAGAGCAATATCTTGTGGGGAAAAATAGATGCAACAGCTTTTAAAGCATATACTGAAGAGGCGGCAAAAATGTATACGAAAGAATATGCATGGTTTTACAGCCAATCTCTGTGCAAAATATTAATTCATGGACATTTAATAGTTTCGTCCGTAGACCCTAGTTTCTGAGGAGGCACAAGAAGCAATAAACAAAGATTTTAGAAAGTACAGAGAGCATTTTTTTTCTACGAAATCATCCAGAGAACATACAAATCGAGACCTTTTAAACAGGTTACTGATATCTTCAGATCCTGTTATAACCTCGTTATCATATACAAAGCAACGAAAGCGCACAGATTTTCCTGACGAGCTAATTGGCTTCCTCGGATTTAAAAATCAAGAAAAAAGGGAAGAATTTCAGGAAACGATGATTGACACTTAAGAAATGGAAGAAGAAGTTGAAGGAACAGAAGTACAGTTGCCGAGTTCAGAGAGCGATAGCGATTAAGATTTATAAACTCATTTCCTCCTACTCCATATCACTTATATATGGGTTAATTAATGGTGGTTATTAATATCCACTTAAGAACCTAGTATTTCTTATATTATAATTATAAGTAAGTAAGAGATTATTTATAATACTAGCAAACCGGACCGTTTTACCAAACGGTAGGTCCTTGAGTTGGTTATCAACACTCCAAACCAACCCAAAGAATACGCCTTGAATACTGTCCACTCTGAGCCAATCCTGGCCGTTCTGATCCAATCCTGGC
>JARFOC010000504.1:30701-54357 GCA_031763485.1 Osmoderma eremita
TGGTATGGTCATAAAATTGTATTGATTTCTTGTTATTGTTAGCTAATTGTATTTTGATATATGTATTTGTACTTCTTCATATGTCCTGTAATTGGGCCTTGGCCTGTTGGGCAAATAAACCGATATTATTATTATTAATTTTTTCAGAGAATTCTTATCATCTTTACCATTTAGCAGTTTGAAAGTTTCTAATTTCTTTCTGACAATATCTCCTTGCAAATACACACACCTATGTACCTAATCAACAACATATCTAATGTACGTGAATTACATTTATACATTAACACGAATTTGCTGCATCTACATATAAACTATAAATAAATGCGCATACGTGTAATGAAAACGTACACGTTACATGGAACATAACATGCATATTATATGCGAACGCATCGTATCGTTCGTTTACATTGGCGCACATAACGTACAAATATATGTTTGTACGCTTATCCGTTTCAGTGGCGGTAGAGATGGAAAAAGACATATCGGAAGAGAGAGAAGGACGGTGGAGAATCGGGAGCATATCGCGAACGTGATAAAGTTTCAGATATTAATTACGGACCGACGCCGTCGCGTTTGTTGTTAGATTAAAATGAAATATCGACAGTGATATATTAACATCGGAGTAGTATTAAAACAATATTGTAATGTATAGTGGTAGTATTGTCTTTCAATTTGCGTAATATCGAATTTATATCGAAATTCCTGCGACACATCAATAACGCGACGGCGACCGGCGTTGCTGGTCAACTCACACCTACTACCCGATCACCGATTTTGTGCGCCACGTTACGGCATAGAATCCCACCGTTCACACACGTTACTAACTTGCATAGTTACTAATTACAATTAGTTGATTTAGTTGCAAAACGACCCGGCTACTGACCTATCCTTTAATTTTCGTCATTACGTTTAATGGTGTAAACTTAACGTGAAAAAGGCGTTCGCTCCTCTCCGTGCTTTACCCGCACCCGTATAGAAACCTCCTCCACCTCGCTATAACAACTACCCTTCGCCCAGACCGTGCCATAACCGCTCCGAAATTGATTTAGCTAAATTATTGTTATGACAAGCCCTAGTGCAAGGCATATTTCACCGTAAATGGTCATAGTTGCAGCCAATAACTACAATTACGGTAGTGACAAGGCGAGATACATGACCCGGTCTCCGACCATTAGTTATCGGACAAGTCTCCAATTAACATTTGCGATAACTACGGAGTTCGGTCGCCCGCCCCTTGCCTATCTTCCACCACCATACTTCCCGTACAGAAGCTCCAACAACCAAATTTAATATCTCACAAAATAATTTTCAGAAAAGAAAAATGATTTGTCATTTTAAGTTCGGATACTTTTGTTCGCGATTGCACAGAAACTTTAATACCAAGCTTTTAATAAAGGAAAGTCGAAGTACACATAATAGTATTTATTTTTCTAACTTTTGTGAGGCCTGTATTAGGGTAAACCGGGGAAATACCGACACCATAAAAGATTTTTAATTTTGTATATTTTAATTATAAATTGATGACTACCTTATCACCTACAAATAACAGCTCAAAATTTTCGCGAACTATTCTACATACCCTCTAGTTAAAATATTGGTAAGCTAGATCGTTATAATTCTTTTAACTGAACTCTGTTTGCTGTCGGAATTGGCCCCGGTACCGGGGCAATTGCGACATGCGTACGGGGCACACACACCGACAATGGCAGAAAATAGAAAAATTATGAGTTTGGTTACAAAAAGAGTGAACAGTGATTCTTGGAATATTCAAATCAGCTACAACACTTTTCACTGATCTTCCACTGTTCACTTACTCAAATGTGCTTTTGAGAGTTTGCTCACTCCATTTACCCTTATCTGTTATTCTGTTTCTCGAACTCACCAACTAAAATAGAGTGAGAACAATTTTTTTGGTGCAGACAAAACCATTCAACATATAATTGACACGGGAAAATATCAACACCATGTCGATACTTTCCTGTGTTAGGATGTCGGTATAACCCCGGTAGGCCAATATGGCGAAAATTGCACCGTAGATTAAAATATGCGTTAGAAATTGTGGATTATAACAGCATAACAGTTGTCAGACTAATGCAATTATTTAAAAGTTGTACCTCACATCTCTCATGAATTTACATGAAGACTGTTAAAGAAAATTTTCGTCAACACAACGTAAACATAGTATGTCTAGAGAACTGTCATTCACTGAATGTTAATTTCGGAAAAGCCCGCTAGGCTGCAGGAATATCCAAAACACCGTTTGGAACGTATAGGATACAAGAAATATGGTGTCGGAATTGCCCAGTGTGTCGATATTCCCCCGGTTTAACTATTAAAAATCTTGGACAACGTTGGTGTAACATGTATATTTTGCCTTAGTAAGGCTTACGTACAACTTTTATGAAAGTAATGCATTAGGGACAGACACAAAGAAAGTAGGTTATCTATCCAGCGCCTATTTTCTGCGCTGAAATTCGGTGCCGGTTTTACGCAAGGATATGCATAAAAGACGTTAGGTACCTGCCAGTTTAAAAGCAGATTTTGTGGTGTCAAGATGTCTAATTCATCCTTGTTCATCATTGTTTGGTTGTTATAAAATATTAGAAGTTATTACTAAATTATAAAACTTACCATCTATTTCCATTTCAGATACTAACTCGTTCCACAAATTTCACGTTTCAATTGCTGTGAGACTTAAGTCGTTTGTCCCACAATGCACCTGTTGTGAGTACAACAGATAAAGAGAATCTCAATATCCATTATGTTTGGTTGTTGCGTATATTTGAATCGCGCGCCACTCAACGGCTATTCGTTTGAATTCGATTGCGCGCCCCCCGGTTGGCCTAGCATTTTTTAGCTACCCTCGCAGGTAGCAGTTTTTTCAGTCCCTTTTTTGTAACGCACAAGTTAAGAGTCGTTCGACAAAGCAACACATTTTTTTGTATATCTCATTGCATCTAAATCATCACAAACAGTTTTGTAAATTGTTATTGTTTAAACAATAAATCATCAAGAAATATACAGTCCACATCCACGCATTTTTATTGGAATTTTGAAGATCACACGCAACACAAAACACATTATAATAATTATTTATAACAATGTTTTATGATTCAAACACCAAGACCGGTGCCCACAACAAGCTACCAAGAATTAAAAATTCATTTCACGCCTGTAACAAGTTCAGACACGCGTTCTGTATGTGACTACGAGTAAGCAAGTAGTGCTTTGTTTGTGCCAGTACCTTTACACTGTATTATAACACAATATTTTTGTCGAAGATCTTTATTTCTCTAATACCGTCCTAAAATATAATCTAAAATATCCTAAAAGACATTAACTATAGCCACTTGCTTTTATGTTCGGATACTTTTGTTTTCAATTGTACTAAATTAACATTTATACGATCCAACGTTTTAAAATACGATTCAGAATACTATATATTTACTGTGAACCAGACTAGATTTTTAGTTCCGCTCAATGCTGTAATTCACCATTTGAAATATTTTTTCGATATAAATCTTTGGTGGTAAACGCTCTACGAAACACTGCAAATGGCAGCTAGGGAGAATTATGCTTTTCCCGCGACTGTCTATGTTGCCTCCAGTCCATTCTCCGTCTGTATCTAAATAGAGAGACGAAATGAACAACGAGACGTAAATGGTTTTGCGGTATGTTTATCAAAATCTTTTGTAGAAAAGAAGAAGGATTATAGTTTCTGGTTTCTCTATATCTTTTACTTGCATACATCTGCACTTAAGTAAAAGTTAGATGTTAAGAATATTACAGTGTATATATTACTTAAATTGATCAACATCTGATTTTATAATTGGCGCTGTTTTTATTTTTGTGAATGTGATACATTTCGAATAATAAGTTGCCATAACTTGGGCGTTGTATTTATTAAATTCATTTCTTAATGCGTTCAATCAGAGCAAGGTCACGATGCAGGTCACTTTTATGTCGCCTAATTCTTTGTTTTGGCGTTGTGGCGATTGTCCAGTATAGAGCAGCATTGACAATCGCAGCAGGGCATTCTGTATATGGAATTTATGTTTATAGCAATAGGAATTTTATCTTCAACATTCCAAAATAAAATTTTAAGCGGCTGCTGCTCATGTTTTGGGTGGGCAGTAGCTAAGATAGCACTAATTCGTGGAACGTCGTGCTGTCACTAACAACACGGAGGCTATACGAAGTCGCACGAGGCACCACTATCTTAACTACTGCCCACCAAAAATGTCATCACCAGTCGCGACTGTTTTTAAGTGACTCCCTTTTTTATCGCGGTAACAGTTCCCTACGATGGTTCTGCTGTCTGTGGTTCTTATAACTAGAGTTGCGCAATTTGCGCCAACAGCCAGTGGTGGGCGCATAAGGGTTTACACATAAAATAAATACTCACAAATAAATTATAATCTGTACTCAAACAGTTACCGTATTAAGAGTCTTCTGTGATATGACATAGTGCATAACATCTGTTAAATATTTCAACTTTAGATATGGTGCTATAAATTGTGTAACTTTGTCCAACATTGGCCGTTTTCGCGACTCGGACAACTTTTTAAGAATAAACGTAGAAATGCGAAATAGTATTTGCGGGGACGTACATATATTCACAACAGATCTCGTGGAGCAAATTATTATTAATATATGTATAATACACAGTCGTCTCGAATTCGATTTTTTCTTTCTATTTTTGCGCGTCTATCCGTTGTAACACGGGGCGAATTCACAACCCCTAATCACCCTTGGGTGGCCCGCGTACAATCATATTCAACGACCAAAAGCGGAACATACACCGATGCAATCTGATATGCAGAAAGCACTTCATTATAAATAAAAAAAACCTTTTTACATTTTTCCCAATTCAAACAAATCGTATTTGATTAGGTATTCTCGTGTGCCCTGCGTACATGCATACAATGGGAGATATATTGAGAGAAAAAAGCGCGGAATTGAAGCAATGAGAAGTGGGAATAGTAATATCAGGACAAGGGGGATATAGCGGTGGACTGTGTGGTATAGGTAACATTCCATAGCAGTGGTCGTGGGTCCCGTGAACTCCTTCATATGCGCACAAACAATGAAGAACGTAATTCTCGGGCCCCACTTCAAGACCCACTGCTTTCTACTCTTACCGCCGCAGTGTCAATGATACCAATAGCGAGTGCAGATATATGGACGTACACTGCATATACACGCATTCGCTACTATTGCCGCACATATTCCCCCTTATCCACAGTCATCCAACCGTCGACTCCGACACCGACGCCTACTTTCTCCGTTCGACTGCAGAGAACGTGGTTGAAAATTGCATTGCGTTCGCGACATCGTCGTACGCTTCAATAGAAATTCATTTAATTAGTGTCATGAAAGAAAGTATTTTAATGTACAAATATTGAATGCAGCGCGCACGGGCGGGCATCCGAGCTATGGTAAAAAGATTGGAGAGGAAGTTGGAATCCGCGTCTACATGCACGTCTGCGCTCGTGTATGTATGAGTGCGCTTCTGTTCGACTCAAGATAGATATGTTCAAAGTCAAACAGCACCAGTGGCAGTGAATTTTATTCTTTGGGAGTGTGTGGTATCGTACTTTAAATAAAAGTTACATATTGTAATCGAAATTACCACTTGAGGAACCCTTCTGTCTGTTAATTAGATTGCGTTTGAATGTCGCGAATGGGAATTTTTTTTGTATGCGAGAAGAGGTAGAAATTTAAAGAGAATGATTGAAGATGGGTATTTTTCGTTGATATATGTAGGATACGTTTGAACGTAAAGGATTTAAAAGATATAAAAATAATTCTATACGTACATGGAAACAAGCACGGAATTTGAAAGGTACCTAAAACGTATATTATTAATATTCGCCTCATGTTTCTAATAATTTATAAAGAAAATATTACCACTATTATCTTTGTGTTTAGGATTGTATAGAACAAAAGATAGGAGAAACAAATCCATTCTGTACAGATAATACTGCAAGATCTACGTTTCACCCCCAAATAGGTTCATCGTTTTTGCAATTCGGTTCATAGTTTCGTCAATTTCCGTTCAATGGGAGACCACGTTACGTCAGATTTTTTTATGACGTATGCAGCGTCTGTAACAATTTCATTTTGATTCAGTTACACCAACCGTGATTGCAACGAATTGTACGAAATGACGTTTGCCAAGTTTTTTGAGGTTACTAACAAAGCAAAATGTATTACTTTATTTGTAAATAGTTGATTTCCTGTGTAATTATGTAGTCGTATGCTATCCAGATGAAATTAGGATAATAATTTCTGAAGATGAAGATAGTATGGAGTCCGTTACTAATGTCATGTTGGATAAAATTTTGCATTGTTTTGTGCCAACAAAATATCCTTGAATTAAAAAAAACTAAATATATATTCTTTCACACGTTGCAGAAAAAGATTCGTATTGCTAATCAAGAGATAATGCCGGCAGAGTCCGGGACTCTCTTGGGGTTAATGTTCACTCGCTCTTTAAATTGGAATAATCATTGCCGATCATTAATATCCACTTTAAATAAATCTATTTTTAAACTCAGATCATTGAAACATATAATTAATCCACTAATTTTAAAGCAAGTGTATTATGGGGAGTTTCACTCAAACTTACTATATGGGCTTATTTTATGGGGTTCATCTCCCGCAGCGAAACAGGTGTTTCTTAAACAAAAGCTGCCATAAGATGCATTGCGGCCGTTACACAATTAACTTCATGCAGACAGTACTTCATATCTTTTGAAATACTAATATTATTTGAATTATATATATTAGATTGTAGTTTTTACATACACAAACATCGAAGTAATTTTATTAATAAAAGCAATAACGATCACTCATATAGTATTAGGAATCCGCAAATTCAAAAGCAACTACTCAAAGCCCGGATATTTTAGGTGTAAAAATATATCATCAGTTACCCAACAGTTGGAAAACTCTTAGCTTAAAAAGATCCAAAAGAACTGTGAAATCATGGCTACAAACACATTGTTTTTACACTGAGTTTTTTGTCTGTACTGGTGAACTGTAACTGTGAGTTGTAGCTGTAATTAATTAGTTACTTATTGTAGCTCCATTTTTATTGTGACGTATTTTATACTTTTGTCTTTAAATAAAGCTTCCATTAAATCCATATTTACAGAATGGAAGTGAATAGGCTGAGCTTATTATGAAATGTTTTTTTTTAATTATCACACTAACAGTATACTTCTTATATGGAAAATCATCTATTTTTAAATGAAAATAAGCAGAAAATATGGAAGCAAAAAACATGAAACTGTTTCGGAAATAGAATGCATCTATTGTATAGTCTAATATACGTTATAAACGTTGATAAACTAAAATAAAGTCAATCCGAAATTTTTTTTTATTTCAATAACAAAGTAAATAGAAAAATATACGTAGGGACGTACTGACATTTTATGTAATAAAATGGCCCACAATTGACCGTTCGTACAAATTTTTCAACATTTGCTTCACGTTCGTACCAATCTTTAATTATTTTGTCTGTATGGTTTATATAATTCTTCCAGATGTCTGGTGTACAGTGATCCACACTTTCTTGCCACATATCTAAAACTTGTCTATCGCCATATCAATCTGGACCAATATGCTTAATATAATAACCTTTAGCATGGTACCCATATCAATTCAATCGCATTGAAATTCCAGTGATATAGAGGAATTCGTAAAACTTGGTGACTTCTGAAGTAAAACACTATGAAACGGAGCATTGTCCAATAAAATTATTGATGGCTCTTCTAAATTCCGAATTAATTGTGTTTTAACTCATTTTGTAAATAAATCATTATTCATGTCCCCATGATAATCGCCTGTATTTGATTTTGCGCTAAATATCAAGTTTGCATTTGGTATAAAGCCACTTCTGGTACCTGCATGTAAGGCAATAAAACGTTTAACATCACGGCCTTCAGGTTTTCTGATGCTTTTTATATCGTTATCCTGCCATGATTTTCTTTGGCTTCCCTTAAAAAAATCCAGGTTTCGTTTAAGGATACAATAACTCTTTTAAAAGGCGATGTCAACATTAGCTGATATTTCCTTGAAAAGGAAAATCGTAATGTTGAGATATCATTCGTCTCAATTAGAGCTCTGCGGTTATCATTTTTTTTTAATTTAAACCCCAAAAAAATGCAGTTAATGTTATAATGAAGAAATGCTAGTATGTAAAATATTCTTATGTTCCAGCATTTCTCGTAACACTTTTACTGTTATATGTTTTTCTATAAAAATATATTAAATTAGAAATGGAATTTGATTATGCAAATTAACTTACTATCCTTGTACCACATTCGTGATTTTTCCTGTATCTACGGATACTTAAGAAGTTTTTTTTTTACAAAAGAATATAATTCCAGATAAAATATCGTATTGGCTACGGTGCAATTCTAGAACGTACTTGGCCATGATGACGTTATCAGCACAACGAAGGAAGCTCATTTTAATTACAAAGATTGAATAATCGCCTTGGACGCGATGAAAGACAAGACACAACACAAAGACTCCAGGGTAGCTATGATCCACTGCAGCAAATATATGCAAAGCCATGAATAAATTCTACCTATACGTCATTACAGAGATAACTATTATAAAATATGAGGCAGCGCTAGCCAGAACGGATTTCTAAACGTAATATACTATGTGTATTGTATATACTTTGGGAAGCTGATGTAAATGAAGTCTATGCGGACTACTAATGCTCGGCTTTATTCTCCCTTAGAATTGTACTCCTGCAATATATACACCTAGCTAGTAGCGTAGCACAGGAACTAATATATCTCGACTGGTTTAACAGTGCTGCCGATGTTTATATTGTGATATATCGCTGAAAATAGAGGGGAGGGGTAATTAGTGAGTACAGACATCAGTGTTCCTTACGAGCAGACTTATTTTCTATCGCTCGATCGCTGAGGATACGCTACTGAAGCCATTCCGGGAGGTTTTCCCGTCCCGCCCCTTTTTCATACTGACATTTTAAGTGCTCCGTATTTATTGCCCTCAATTCTAATTATCACGTGTGTTACGATCGTTATCGGTGACATTTTTCCAGCGTTTTTCTTTTCAGTCTTTCATCGCACATGTACTTGAAATTATGATAACGTGTAATACTTTACAAGATATAATTCTGTATAAAATGATTAATTGAAAATAATTTAGCTTTATTATTTTTGGTATGAGAGTGATGTTTTGATTGCAAGCATTTGCAATCAATTGAAGAAAACATGAAAATACAGAAACTTAAGTAAGAAAATTTGAGAATAAAAAGTCAAGAAGATAGTGAAACACTGCATATTGTGCCTAGGCAACACATTGAGTATTTCAGATATATTAAAATACGATCTTATTAATTTTATCTTTTAAAAACTTCTCCCAACTTAAATCTCTGTTATCCGTTTTTTTTTTGGTTTAATTGATAATTGGTATAAGTTTTCCGTTAACATTTTAATTTTGCCGATATTGTTGTCGCCTTGTTTAGAATCATAATAATAATTTGCATTTATTATTCAGTACAAAACACTGCAATAACAAGTCAATAATAATACTTATATGTAGCAGTTACACTACACTAAAGTGTGGTAAGTAAATTAAATAACAAAACACGGTATGTATATACACAAAGAACAGAACACAGACTATAGAACGGTCACAAGCATGATTTAAGAAAATCCTCGATGCTGTAACACTCCGCTTGAATGAGTAATCTTTTTACTTGGCGTTTAAATTCGGATAAAAAATACTTTTATTTCTACAGGAAGTATGGTTATATAATTTAACGCCCCAGTAATCTGTCGCCCTCTGTGACCTGCCAATGCGATGGTGAGAAATGCTAAGGTCATTTCTCGAGCGAGTTTCGTGTTCATCACTTTCTCCATTCAAGCGGAAATGTACTTTGTTGAAGTGTACATAGTTTAGATTAGCCTATATGCATAATGAAGGCAAAGTAAGTATCTGAAATGGTTTCTACATGATTCGGTGGGTCTCGAACAGCACAATGCAGGTAGTGCCTTCTTCTGAATAGAAAAGAAGAGCAAAAGAGCACCTCACAGCTCAGTTGCGAATGATAAGCAAAAAAGTAAGTTACTTCGGCTGCTCCATGTCTGGCTATTTTCCTGATTCTTCTTTATGCCAAAGTTTTCCTAGAAATTCATCGGTATGACGTCGTCAATTTAGCCCAGGGTCCAGTGTCAAGCATAGGAATCTGGCTTGCGAGTAATGCATCGAAGACTTAGTTGAAAAAATAATCATCAAAATTTTGCTGCCTCTCGTTTTTAGTTTTTTTTTAAACTTTCATTTTTCGGTCATCATTATAGCTCTCTCCGATTCATCCTGCATCTCGGTCACCAACGTAAAGGCACACTTCTGCCTCCATAATATTAGCTGGGAGGTCATTTAGGTATACGAGGAACAAGGGTGGGCCAACTATGGACCACTGGGCCACGCCACAACCACTGTCAGAGCTATCGGAGATGGTGCCATTCAATGCCGTAACCTGCATTCGGTCAGAGAGGTATGGTCCCACCAAGTTCAAAACACGCACCCCATAGTTATACATCTTGATTGTAAGCAGGCGCGACTGAGTCAGTTTTGGGTTTATGGTTTTATTCATGACACTTTATCAATGATAAACACCGAAACAGAATTCGAATAACTCAAACTATGTGCTCTCCTGAGAATATCAGAATATCAGAACTTTTGAACTGGTAACTAACAAAAATAATTAAACTTTTGTAGAACGCTTTCAAATAAAAAAATATATAACTCCAAAAATTATTGATTGAATTCAATAATTTAACACTGTGTGGTTGAAACAAAGTTAATTATTTTTAAAAAAATACTTCTTGCAATTTTCTATTAGTTGTATTACAAACAAACAAATATGATTCTTAATGTTAACGATTCTTTTCGTTGCATGCACGTCACTTTAAAAGTAACCTTGGAATATTTCATTGTTAGGATTTTCTCTTCGGCAGTTACTGATTACGATACGATACTGACAGGATTACAAAATTCATAGAAAACAAAGTAGGTTCAATCTTAAGCCTCTTGTGTTTGGTGGGGAATTATCCATTAAGCTAGTATACCACGTGGTCACTTCATTTGGATTGATTGCAAACACCATTTACGTGGTTCATGATGCGAGGTGTTGAACCACAGTTTTCTTCAAGGGCAATCCAACCGTAATATCAGCGTACTCATAAAGTGCTTTAGATTCGCCTGTTCGATCAAATTAATATGTTGCTATTTAATGTTGAAACTCATTTTGCAGTTGTTTCAGCTCTCTCACTAGTCAGTCCCTTGATATTTGAGATTGTCACCTATTACACACAGACCATCAGTGGCAGTGGTGCACCTTATCTCCTCTGCCGCACTGCCATGCACACCCCATAGTATTCTAGTTTCTGTAATAAGATGCTACGATCCAGTGTGTCAAACGCTTTATGGAACGTTAACATATTCATGTTAACGTCCATATTTCCATCGTAGGCATGATAGATGAAGTTCGTGACATCTACTCTAGCAGTTGTTACCGAGCATCCTCTCTTGAATCCATGCTGCTGTTTGCACATCATATTTTTCTTTTCAAAATATCTTGCCAGTCTACCAGCTACGGCTTGCTCGAAAATTTTAGAAAACGCTGGAAGGATGCTGATAGGTCTATAGCTTTCGCAAAGATTCCTATCTCCCGATGACTAGCAACTACATCTAACAGGCACAACTCCTGCTTTACTGGTTTGCCCTATTCAACGCACATGCGCGAAGTACAGTAGCTCGTATAATTCTCCTTTTTGACTCTTGTCAACTAACAGAGTTCAATATCCATTTCATCCCACAGTCATTCCTAGAACCCAGGTGACTTCTATCCTCGCTGTATATATGCATACATAGTCTGAATTTAATAGAAATATAGCAGAAACTATTGGCAGATATATAAAAAGTCACTTGCCATATTGACAGTACATTGATATAGTATCACAATTTCTCCGCTGCATTTCGCATACTCCATGTGCATATTACATCGCAAACTCCAGTTTATTACTATCTCACTTTACTACCACCACCCATATATGCATACATTTGTACAACTTCTCGCCAAGTTTTAATTATACCCCATCAATTTTTGTTCAAACTCACATAATTACGAACATTAATATAAATTCCGGAATCACATTTGCATCTGGAAACTTAACCAACCGCCTCTCTCGCACCTCTCGTCCGCAGCCCTTCTGCGACGTATTCCCGGTACATTTACATATCTCTCTATTGTTGTCGGATGGCAAGTGTAGGATATAGTTTAATTAGTTTATAAGTTGGTACGTTTCCCCAATTCGCCACCGCTATCGTCTTCCGTCTCCATTCCCTCCGAAAACCTCTCTCCTTCTCCACTATGCAAACCTCGGGCTCCTTTCGAAGTTTATCCGATCAATAAGGTCCCGAAGTTCGAACAACTTCAGCGTGTTTGTTGTTCAAACAAACTACGTATCGCTTCAATGTTGATGATGGTGGGGTGCCAGTACTGGTACTGGTAAAGCAACCGTTCTACTGTTACTGTTACATAATCCCGACCACATCACCAATACATATTACTAAATACTATACACATCGCGATGCACAGACGCGGTGCATAGTACCCCGAAAATGCATTTTAATACCCGCGCAGATGCTTTGATTGCGTGAATTTGCCAGCTCTCCAGAGTGTTTTGATTAAAATGTTCCGTTTTGCAGACGTGTCTGTACTCCTGCTCGAGGAATTGTTTTAATTTTATTTGTTATAAGGTGCCGTTGTATATTTAATGGTGCTCCGTGTTCTATATTTATCATCCGCTCTAGAATTTATTGATGAGAGCACTTGCAGAATAGGTAAAGTAGTGTTTTAACTGCTAATGGAGGAAAATGAAGAGTAGGAAGTGAATTCGAGCAATTGGAAGCTATGAAAAGGAATAAATACTTAAAATTGAGGATAGTTTTCCGAAGAATTGAAAAGACGACTATAACATACTGAAAGATATAATAATTATTTGGATACTGACACTGATGAAGCCAGATTAGTAAAATTAACTTAAATTCATCTTATACGAAGTAAAAGTAGCAAGCAATAATCATAAATCAGTAAGGTAGATTCAGTATGTCACTGAACGTTTTGGTACAATACCATTTGCACCATATAAAATTCTATTTAAGAATATTACAATAAACCAACCAATACGTATGTAAGAATTCCTATTTCTGCAGAGGAATCTTGTGCAACCAAAGCAAAGCATGAAATAGAATTAGCAAAATCATGGAGTCTTTGCAAGATTACTTGAAGCACAAGAATGTAAAAGCAGACATTTGATTTATAACAAATCTGTTTTAGTAAAGATTTGTTATACGTCAAATGTTGCCAAGATTTTATAACTTGATCAATCAATTTGCAACTTTGATAGAAATGTCCTACTATCTTATTTAATGAAATTGAAATTTTATCTCCATATGTTGGAGTTGTTAATAAAAAGATGTTTTGTTAAAAATTGTTCGCTTTTGCAACTGAAACTTGCAAATGCCTGCTGGGTTTGCGTCTTATATAATAAATTCTGACTGTAGTTTAGCGAAATTCAGGATTGATAAAAAAGGATTTCACGAAAAATGATGACTGAAAAACTTGTTTGTGTATCAGTACATGTATCAGAAAGAAATCGTTCAAATGTCTGCTTTTGCATCTCGCTACTACTGTATGTGGGTATATCTGTTTTTGCATCTAAGGCTAAATTTCAATAACAGTTTGAAATGCCTGTTTATGTTCCTAAGACTCAAAAAATCATATTCCTGGTAAATTCTACCCAAAGTATCCATGGCTAACTCATTTTACTAGAAAGTGTCACACACAAGATGGGTAGTATAGCAAGGAATGCAACAGAAGTTTTTAATCAAGGAAGAGGAAACGGTATTTTTGAAAGGAAGTTGTGAATGATTGTGATGGTAATACAAAGAAGTTGGTTGTCACCAAATATGGTTTTGAAACAACCATAACAAATGCAATATGTAGTCGTTTTTACCACAAAAAAGGAAAAGATGTGTTGGAAAAAAAATACAGTGGTTAGACAAAGAGGCTCTAGAAGTCTCCCAATAGGTGGCTGAAACATGCTTCACACAAAAGACCCACAAATGCAACAACACTTCGTATCAAAAAGAAAGAAATGGAATGCTTGGAACAAGAATACTAGGAATTTTATGTTATAGTGGTTAGACAGAAAAGCCGACTGTCTTCTGAAATGTGATACTTGCACGAGACCTATTGCCATGTGCTAAGATGACAATAAACTCAAAGGGCATCGTCATTAAAATGCAAGAAATATGCTATTTTGGAAAAAAAAATTGGATTTTAAGTTCAAATTGTTAAATTTTTTTAGCTATACCTTCGAATAATTTATAAGTAAACAACGAAATATTGGGGCTCTTATGAACAATTGGGTTTACTCTTTACTGAGCTTATCCACAAGAACTCACTCTGTATATTTCCTAGTTTAAAACTCTGAAAAGTATAATGAACGCAGAGTACAGCCTGGCATTTGTCTTTGAGAGAAGTATCTTTTATAAGAATAAAAAGAATGTTGGCTTTGTAATTTTAATGTTGTTTATTAAATTTTCCTTTTTGGGCGCGTAAGCTTATAGGAATTCATTGTTTTATTCATAAATAAAAAGGGTGAAAGATGTAACGAACCCTAGCCGGCAGCATTGCAAGTGCATCTGACACACTCGCTGTTTATATATATCAAAGCGTCCTCGTGACGCGCGACCAGGGAAAGAATGAAAAAGTTGCAGTTGGCGGATAAAGGGAAAATTTAATGTCTCTTTGTTGCTTTGATTTAAGAGGGGAAGATATAAAAACACAAACAGCGTAGACTTTATAATCAATGATATTTACTATTTATTATTCTTTATTAATTCCAGATATAAAATGATTTTGTATGATGGCGTTGTTAATGCGTATGTGATTCGGTTTTTACCGCCAAAGGGCGAACGCGAATTGAAACCTATTTATCATCGCAGTACCATCTGTTAACGTTTGCCTCTATTACGTGTATTTTTACACGTAATTACGCGACGTGACAAAATAATTACTAACGCTCTGTGTACGTTACATTCTGTTTTGTATTGATTTTACGATAATAATACGCGACGGAGTACATTATATTAAAACTATGAATATTTGAGCGCGACAAGTCAATTAACAATAAAATATAGGCCATGAATTATTAAAAATGTTGTCATTGTTGTGCAACCACGTTACTATGTACACCGAGAAAAAAGTTTTGCTGATTCAGTCAATAACTGGTTCATCCAACAAACTTAAATATTGCCAAACCACTCAATTGTTTAAATCAATCACCTAGAATTAGTTGCATTAATATTGTTGAAGCAACCAACAATAGTAGTTAATCCAATTATCTTTTAAATGTTATCTGAAGAATTTAACCCTTTTAAGACAAACTTAAAAGTGAATTTAGCAAACAACGATAGTACATTTTGCGAACCGAAAAAGATAGAGTGAATGCTTTTGTAGCTGTAAATTAAAACCAAGCAATAATTGAACCTAAGTAATGGTTTTAGTACTACCTAACCCACAATGATTTGAACCAAACAACGAAATGCGTTGACTCAGATATGTAATATATTTTGCATTAACTTACCTGTTATTTTGAGTCAGCAATGGATGCATGTTGGTGACGGCCTCAGAAAGTACATTGTGTACCAAAAGTAATACCATGTTTCCAAACTTTTGGTTCCAATTACGATTAGATATTTCTATTGCTTTAAATATAACGACTAAATATATTAATATGTAAAGCACCAAAAATATTCCACCTTAATTTTAAGCAATAATTTTATACAAGCCATACTTTAGCGCACAAGTGCATTCAAAAACTTCACAAACCCATAAGTACATTAACGTATTATTACACAATATTACAGAATTATGTATATACATATGTGTGTAAAAAACTATGGAAGAGCAAAGTTAAAACTTAATTATTAAGCTATTTCGCTAAGATGTTGTAATTCTGATATCACCATTAAGAGAGGTATACAATTTATTTACAAGCACTAATACAATAGACAAACTAAATAAAAACAGCAATAAGTATTTCACTAATTTATTGTCGTTTAAAGCATGTTAGATAACTTATAGATACCATATGGTGTAAGCTTGATATTCTCATTTGCCACTACCACAAGTATTGATGACAAGTCGTCCATCTGGCAGTAAATGAGAATAGAAAGGCTGAAAGTCTATGTCCCTATAAAGAACAGAAATTACATTTTTGGTAAGAATTACCTCATATACCTGATAATGCATATCGAAATTAATTGTGTTATATTGCATTAATAAACTTATTCTGTACTTACAAAGTCATAACAGATTTATGATATGCCTTAATATGATATACATTAAGAACTAATTTTTTTTTCTTTACGATTACAAACCGAACAAAGAAACATTTCTGATGATACAAAAGAAAAATTTTACTTATAAATAAACAAACATATTTCTTTAGATTTTTGATACGTAAGGAGACATATGGCACTTTTTTTTTTATCCCAGATTGTTTGAATATCATACAGTGTTGCAGTACAGCCAAATCTGGGCAGATTCGGCTAGGTATTTACGCACATCCTATGAATATCTAATATTTATGTATATCTAAACGTTTGCATGTGAAAAAATAGATTTTTTAGATTCATATATGTACATATAACCATGGTTACAACGGCTCTGTATGTAGCATATGATATTTTATTTCAAATATATATACTGAATACATATTAAATAAAATAAAACAAAAACACTTAAACACATTTTTTGCTTGGATGGAAAATAATCCGACGTACAGGTAAACACGTGGTTGAATCGGGCCAGATGTTGCTATTAAAACAGTTTACTTCGTGCTTTACACCTACTTCTGGACTTATTTGGCGGAATTAATTTGAATTTAAAAGCCCCGTCGTTGATTTTTTTAATACATCTATAGTTTAAAGATAGTAAATACAACTTTATATTTCTATATCAGCACCGATATTGTTGTAACTGCCTTCTAACTATATGCGTAATGAAATATATAATAATATAGTGATAATCTATTAATATTAGATGCTAAATATTTATTGTTTACGTAGATATTGAGTTATGTCTACGCTAAAATGATGATATTTTTTATATAATATATCAAACCCTTGCATAACAAAGTCTGCTTTATAAGAGAAACTATCTATTACTAAATAACATTCGCCAATGTGGTCCATACAAGGTCCCACAACAACCATGTATGATCGAATAGGATGTGAAGCACGTCCTTGCTTTGAAGCTATGAAGTTCTCAATTTCTCCAGGTATCTGGAAAGAAATTGCCATTATGAATCTGACTATAGGATGAGAACGTTAATGGAAAAACAATAAGCACACATGCGTTAAAAATAATACCTTTACGTGATTTATTATAGAATTTTCGCATTGTTTTATGGTAGGTTTCCATCATTCTGTTTTTCTTTTTATAACACCTCGTGGTAGGCACAGTGCTGGTAATGCAGTTAGTTGAAGAGCAATTTTGCTCTCTGCAATTAGAAATTTATAAGTACATAATTTTCTCCGTGCATGTACATGTGAATGTGCATTGGGTGTTTCATATGTAATACATCTACGGAACAAAATTGGAAATTATAATGACAATTAAGTGTACATCCAAAATCTTGTGCACATGTAAATAGAAGAAAAATATCCTTCATATTAATTATTATATTATATTAATATTAATATATTAATTATATATTATATAATATATAATTAATATATTAATATTAATATTTTACCTTTTGACTTGAAAGCGGTGTTTTAATATATCGACCTCAATCAAACAATCATGAGTGGTCCAGATACATTAATCTATTTAGATGATTTATAAAAATGCTGTTGGTAAAAAAAATGGTTTAACATATTATAGCAACCCATTAAATTCGAGTTAAATTTAATTAAATAGAAAAGATTAAGGAGTTTGTGCAATGGTACATTACTGTATAAGTTACTTTAAATCATACAAGCTCCTTATTCCTTTTCTATATCGATTTTTGACCACCCGAAGGGTTATATAAAAGATTCAATTATTTCAATTTGTAGGATACAGATGCATACTTGATTTACATAACCAAATGACTTCGGCCTAGGCTCTAGGCGCCAGTTTTTGTATTTGCCGCTTCTTGTATTTCTCAGTAAACTCTCACCGTTAATCAAATCCATGATCCAAACCAATGCAAAAACATGTTGGATACCATACTATTTATTATTTATCACACATTTTCTACACACCTGGAATTACCTCCGGAGATGATGATACATTTTCTCAAAGATTATAATATACACATCCGCTCAAACTATATACGTATATACCGTCAAATATCACCTCCGATTTATGGAAGTGATGAAACGTAGAGATAGCGCTGGAAATTTATGGAAAGTAATATATTATATGGTCGCCAACGCCTAGTCTAGAATTACCGCAGAAACTGGGGAATATTAAGCTGTCATTCGGTCCGTTTCCGCAACGCCAAAGAATAGAAAAAAATTTTATAACCGTATAACGAGAACGCTACACTTTTTTTTGTTATGTACGTGTTTGTTGTGTAATTACTGCTTATAATAGGCAGGCTATGATTAGCAATTTATAAGCGGAGATATACTACTTAATGTATTCATGGATATACTGCAAAATGAAATATTAATTCCCTATTTTTAATGATATTGGCAATAAATAATAGGATATGTAAGATGTGAATTGTATAATTTGTGACTATTCAGTAATTAATTGGATTTTAGAAAACGAAAAAAAAAAAGAGTTTGTTATAAATAGTCTGAGTGGTATTATGTTTATGTTTGCAATAAATATTTTCCACAAGCTTCAGTGCATTTTTATATTGTATTTATAAATGATTGTGAGCTCATGAATTTTCAAAAAGGTTACTCATTTAATACAATATTTTTATGATTATTTTATAACTAATGAGTTTTTATAAAAACTAATTTTATTGGAACCATAGCTTATAGTTTCTGAAATAATTGTCTTCTTGTAATAAATTGTCACTTTTATCATCTTGTCACTATATATATTCAACAGGACACACGCATGTGCATGTATCATAACTTTCTATCGAGATAATTCAGCCATAGTAGTGCCTGATTTGTGACAATAAATATATGCTTGAACCGCTAAATGGAAAGCTGTTGGGTTAATGGCGCGTCCACTTTTATATGCTGTGCAATCTGCGTTAGATATCCACACTTCCACAGTCCGGACCCAGTGTTTCCAGAATCGGCTTCTCTTCTATTATTAATAGGTATCCTCTTAAGTGTTGACCATGTCTTCGTCTAAGTAAGGGATCGATCTAGTGTCAGTCCTAAAAACTTGAGAATTTAATGTGATTTCTTGCCCACTGAATCCTAGATTGAATATTGGTAACAATTGTAAATGTGCGTCCATAGGCAACTGTTGTTCATATACATTGCAATAATAATGTATAATTATATTGTTATATTATATCGATCATTAATGTCTATTATAAAATATATTTCACTTGGCGGTTTTAATTAATATTTTGCAATATTGCGTTGAAATTATTATTATTTTAGATATGTTGCAGGATTTACCGGCAATGCTAAAATAGAAAATCTATGCTTTCAAATGTCTCAACTTTGTTCAATGATATTTCTTGTTCTAGTATGAGATTCGTTTTACAAATTCTCAACGTCTAACCTAGGGCGGAATAGGAGGATTAACAAATAATTTATTGTTTGTTTACCCATAACCACTATCCCCTTAACAATACGAAAATTACTCATTTCTCATGCGTGCTTTAATCTGTTGTTAAAGATGGAGTGATCGTCAGTAGATCACGACCATCTGGCTACAATATCTTGGATTTTCAAATCCAAGTCACACACGGTTTTCACATTTCTTGAGAAAAATCACTTCCAATTTCCGAATATTTCAGGATCTTCACCTTCTGGATATAACGATCTATATCACCTATCACCCGTAGAAAATAAGCTAGTATAGCTCATATAAAAACAGATTTTATGTGTAGATTTTAGAGTAATAATATTTATTTCTCAACCAGGCTTCACTGAATATTGTCAATGAAATCTATATTCATTTTTAATGATTTTTTTAGCGTAGTGACAGCAATTCTATAACTCTTCTTCTTCTTTCCTTATCCTCTTACCCCCTTAGGTTGTCGGATTGGAGGTCCAGTTCTTCCAACTTTCCTGAATCTTCGCGAACCTTTTCATCTCTACCAATGATTTGCCTCTCCTCATTCCCATTTCTTCAATCTACTGGACCCGCATTTTTCTCGGTCGTCCTCTTTTTCTTCCCTTCTCCCCTCATGATTCCGTTAACTTTCTTAATACTGTGTCTCTTTCCTTTCTTATTAGGTGGCCGAACCATCGCAGTTGTTTCTTCTCTATAAATTCCACTATTCCCTCTTGCTTCAGAGAGTCCCTTATTCTTAATTTGGTATTTTATCTTGCCTTTCTCTCGATTTCCCTTAAGAGCATCATTTCCGTTGCATTCAATTACCTTCATGTTTTTTATTTGTCGTCCAAGTTTCACTTGCATACGTTAATGTGGGCCTCGCTATTGTGTTGTATACCTTTAATTTTATTTGTTTATCAATTTCTGTTTTGCCTAATGTTGTTTTGTTAATTGCATAATAGATATTTTTTGTGTTCTATATTCTATGTGCTTTGTCCATTTCTATTCTCCCATCCTCTGTTATTACTGAACCCAAGTATTCAAATGCAGTTACTATTTCAATAGTGTCTCCATCTATTTCTAACTTTCCCATCTCTTCGTGATGTTTGCTGTTTATTATCATCATTTTTGTTTTTTTCGAGTTTATCATCATTCACATATTTCCTATCTCCTCATTCCATATTTTCCTACTAGCCCTTTCACTTTCGCATATGTATCTGCTATTAGGACAATGTCGTGCGCATATAATAAGCTCTCCATTTTTATTGGTGCAGGTGATGTTGTCAATATGAAAATTAAATTTCATAGAGTTGTCGAAAAGTACCCCCAAATCCTTAATACGATCGATACGGTCAAGAGTAATACCCTCAGCTGTGTAAGAATATTCAATAACATTTTCTTTTTCTTCTTAGTGAAAGTAATAATTTTACATTTGTCTGTATTCAGCAACATGTTATTATCTTTACACCATGTGGAATCAGCGTCAAGATCTGTCTGAAGCTTAATACAATCTGATGATGAAGGAATTGTAGTAAACAATTTTAGATCATCCGCAAAGAGAAGAAATTTAGAATAATTGGTACGATCTTTAATGTCGTTTATAAAAAGTAAAAATAAAATGGGGCCTAAATGGCTGCCTTGCGGTACACCGGATGTAACAGAACGCTGGTACCTATCCGAACCAACTGTGAACGATCTAACAAATAGGTCTGAAACCAAAACCAAAGACTTACTGTGATGCCATAAGCTTTTAATTTCCACAAGAGGAGTTGGTGGTTTACGTGGTCGAAGGCTTTGCTGAGGTCTGTGTATATCGAGTCAACCTGAGAGCCATCCTCCAGAGATTCCAAGATGAAGTGCTGATAGATTACCAGGTTTGTTTCAGTACTGCGACCGGGAACAAAACCGTGTTGTTCCGTGATTGTACTAGAGGAGAGCGCAGACATAATTTTATCCGCCACAATAGACTCCAGCACTTTACCCAAGGACGGAAGAGCACTTATTGGACGGTAATTCCGAATATCAGAACGATCACCAGATTTAAACAATGGCACCACAAATGCAGATTTCCATTGATGTGGAAATGTCCGAGATGTAAGAGAAAGATTGTAAAGTAACGAAATGGGTACTGCCAATGATGGACTGCAATGTTTTAGAATGAACGGGGGTATATCATCTGAGCCAGAAAAAAAGGAATTTGACAGAGTGGATAATTTATGAAAGACAACGTCAGGATTTGCATCAATATTATAAATTAAATTTGAATTGTGATAGTATAGTTTTTTGAATATGTCCACCAACCATTCTCTACCTGTCGGTCCCATGAATCTGATCATCGCTGCTTCTATTTGATCTTCTCCACATCCTTTCCCTTATTTCAGCGTTTTAATTACCTCCTGCACTTCCTCTACTTTTATGCCTTCTTCTTCAACATATTCTACTATAATTTCATTTTCTTCCCCCGTTTGTATGTCCCGTTGGTTGTGTAAAAGTCGGCCCAAGTTTCAAATACTTCCTTGATTTCCTGTTTTAACTCATAACTCTATAGCTATAACTGATTAATTAAAATGGTTGCTTAACTTCGTGCCTGTGTTTATACGGTGCATAAGAAAACCCGCACTTTATTCTGCTGTTTAACTCAAACGTTTGATTATAAAACACCTAACCCGACCTTATTTTACCAACAAAATTATACTAGGTTTATCCTGTGTTTGCAAAACTAGCTTTTCATGCTATCTTTTATAAACGGCCAGCAGTTAATCTACCGTTCCGTAGCTCAGACGACGTGCGAATTTCCAACCTCAACCCCTTCCGGTATTACACTCATATTACGCTCATCCACCATCTCTCGCACTCTCCTGATTATTAAATATTAAACCGAGGTGGACGTACTAAACCATACTAACACACGCCAGTCTCTGTTATAATCCTTTACAAAACTGCCCGGTATAAAACTAACGCGCTTCGGACACTTTATTCGATTAACACGTTGTTGTTGTCGGTCAGTCAGTCGCCGCGCGGGCCGACGCTCCGAGAACGAACCAACAAAAGTCTCATTAAACGCGGGCGCACACGAATGTTGTGTGTATGTAGTGAAGTACCACGCGCTGTGTGTACGTACATACATATCTGGTTCGGAAAAGGTAACGCCGGCCCAGTCAACACAAAAATGTGTATGGGAGCGAGATAAAGCGCTGGACAAACTAACCGGGGAAGACCACCCAGTACTTTAACACGGTGTTAACAGAGATGAGAAGAGATTGCCGCCCCAAATACTCGCTTCTGTGTATACTTATATGTAGGTGGAGTTTTTTTTTTATTGTAGCGGTATCTACCGGAAGGTGAAAATTTTGATACTAATGAGCCGTTGTTATGTAATTTTTATATGGGAAGTACCTACCTGTTTTGAAGTAATTTTTATTTTAAATATAGACGCAAGAGATTGATTAATTCAAGCAAATCAAACATTTTCTCTAATAGGCGGAGATCCTTTTTATTAAAGTTATTGCTCTTAAATTTAAAGTTAATGCAATTACTTAGCCGTTTATACTTAAAAAAAGGTGCAACCTCTAAAAGTTAAATCATAAGTAAATCAGGTCATACAAAATATCTTCGGTTGAATGTATTTGCCTTCTTGATACATGTCGACGATGCTCAAACAACACTATTTCCAATATCATTTGGAGTACGACAAGATAGCGTTCTCGGGCTAATACCAAGATGTAGCCGTTTTACCACTGAAATGGATCTTAACACATTGTTGACCGGCAATTTTACGCTGAAACTATCTCATGTCACCGGCTATTATTTCGTAATTCAATGTGGAACTGAAACAATATA